>PXOB01000126.1:0-62735 GCA_003012115.1 Trichothecium sympodiale
CCCCCCCCCCCCCCCCCCGCTTCTGAAAATCTTAGCTCAGGCGTTATTTTGGACCTTCGGAACTGCCAGCAAAGTGCCGCCTAAGACAAAAAAAAAATCAACTTAAGCTCTTGTCTGCGTGCGCTAAGATGTGAGACACGGGGTTGAGCATCGTCGCCTTTCAGCTAGCGGCATTTGCGGAAGATCTTTTCTTGTCTCACCTCTTTCTCTTTCAGCTTCTTGAGCATATATCCAGGAGATATACTCCGTACAGAGTACTCCCTACTTCATAGACTTGTCTACAACCATACCCGAGATAACCAAGCTTTGCACATCTAGCACAAGTCAGTACTCCGCAACGTTCTGGTCAAATGTGACGAGTTTCAACAAAAGTGTCTCCCGGACAAGGCTAAATAAGAAACAATCACATATCGATTTGCCGATGGGCAGGACTGGATAATAGGCCACTTGGTGTCTTGTGCTAGTTTTCGCTAGGCTGTTCATCCGGCATCGGTGATAAGGCGGGTCTCTCGCACGCCTTGTCAATAGCTTTTTGATATCAATCTGCGGAGTATAAGTCGTTTTTTCCCCTCTCGTCATTGACGGTTGACGACATTAACTTCCGGGCCTTGTAAGGAGTACAAGTACAAACACGAGATTCACGAATTCATGCCCGGAAGCACCAGTCCGGTCATGTCCGGCAGTAGTACGAATTATACGGAGTACAACTACCATCCCCAAATCTTTCTAGACCGCTTCGATGGCTAGGAAGATGAGTGGGAACCCGACGGATGCAGCTATCCACCGCCGTTAGCTCCATCAAATACCAGCTCTCTTCCCCTGGGCTGGGGCTCTGCGATAACCCTTGCTTACATGCTTGCTGACCAATGAGGTTGGGAGGAGCAACACCGCATGGTCGAGAGGTTGCAATGCGTGCAAGAGCTGAGCAGATCCCCGACCTTTATTACGCGCTGGCCATCATCCCACAGTGCTGCCCAACTACGGAGTACTCCGTGCTCCGTTGATATCAAATTAGTCGTATTCCGTACGTGATATCAACTTGTCCAAAGCAAGGGTCTGCGCAGCCAAACTCCCGAATGGGTAGAACATTCGCGAATGGAACAGGTTCCCTCATGGCAATCATCTGGAAGAAGGGGACAATTTCACGGATTATGCCTGCCCAAGGAAAAGGTAGTCTGAGATGCCATTTCGCAGTAGTATGTTTCTATCAATCAATTTATGTATGGAAGCATGCTCCGTACGGCATATCCGACTTTGGTAAGCCCTAGAAGAGATGACCGATTATTCTCCAACATTGTCAGATTATACCCCTGTATCACTTTGCAAGGCCCACCATCCTTCAAAGTCTTGCGCCATCTCAACTCATACGTCACATTGCCATCAACACTACTCCGTTACCCCGTATGTTCTCTGGCTCTCCAGACTCCGTACTCACTTGAAACATGTTCAGTATCCTGGCGCTAAAGTCGTCTCACTGCTGTATCTTCCCACATTGAAGTCATGTTACCCACTACGACGATGAACCCCTAAAGATTTGAATCTACGGATAACTCATCCTGCAGATATGGAGCAACTCAAGCGTATCCAGACAGTCGGAACAAGGGGCCCAGGTGGAGGAAAAAGGAGAATATGCATCTTCTTACCCACATCCCGTATCTAACCGTTGCTTGACAGCTGCTCGCCCCGTGATGAGTGGCGGAATGTTCCTGACAGCGGGATCCGGGGATATTACATCTTATCTGGCACCCACTTTCCAAGTTGGAAAAATATGTTTTTATCACTGTACTCTGTATAGTGATGGGCAATGTGCTGCGTAGGTCATCAAGGAGCGTTTATCGTCTATACTAGATGAGCTGCAAGGCTTCTTACTGCTTACAGATATAGAATCTTTAGTCTAAGGAACTGCTAAAATAACAAATAGAAGAATTTGGCTTTATCTGGTAGCCTCTGGTTTATAAATTAGAGAGAGCCGAGCGCCACAACACCTTGATCCTCCAATCACCACCGCATAAAAGGGGTACAAGGGTAAACACTCCGTATAGGGGTATATATCAAGACCGGGGTGGTATATTTGCAAAAGCAGCAATTCTCTTCTCGCTATAATCGGCGCAGAGGACGTCGCTCAGACTATGCAATCCACGGGGGGGCGAGTAAGGATGGAGTATGTCTGACCCCTAGGGCTTAGGGGCTTCCAGCGTGATCCCTTGAAATATATCAGTACTCCGCATGTGTGGGGGACAATACTTCGGGATGACAGGCTTTGAGTTGCAAGTGACGAATTGGCCATGAAATACATGTCTGGTTGTCGATGCGATCAATCGTGGTGAAATGGTATTCTGTAAATGACTGATTTATAAACTCTTCTGTTTCGCTACTTGAGCTGAGACATCCTGTACTTCCAGTACCCTTCTCGTACCGGATCCCATTTCTCCGCCAACCTGGTAAGACACACTTTGGCCTGATCCTTCTCACCCCTCTCAATGTACGCATCCGCCAGCAGATCAAGCGCATGCGAGCTCCGGACCTCCTCATTCTCCTCCCCCAGCCCCTTCACAAACTGCGAGGCAAACTCCATCACGGTGCTCAGCTGCCTACCGCCCTTGGCGAGGACACCGCGGAGGTAGTTCCAGGAGGACTGGTTCTGCGGCGCGAGCTGAATCTTCTCCTGGGCATATCCGAGCTCCTTGTCCACGACCTCGGCCGGGACCTTGGGATCGTGCTCCGTGGCGGCCAGGTCGGGGGTCGAGTGCTCTGGGTTGGAGAAGACGACGAAGAAGCGATGGGACCAGGCCGAGTTGTTCCTCACGTCCTCTTCAATCATGCTCTGCGTTGTGGCCAGCTCGTGAATGTTCCAGAGCCCCAGCTTGCTGACGAGGTACTGCCTGTAGCTCCATACATGGTAGTTCTTGGTATCTTCTGCTAGAATCTTGCTGATAAAGGCCGTCTCTGATCTTGCTAGCTTCTTGACGTCGTCATCGTCGCCAAAGATGGTGGGGAAGTGGTGGTCTATCAGGAGCTGCCGGTGGTGCCAGATTTGGTAGTTCTTGAGGTTGGCGAGGGCCACCTCGTTGAGCCATGTAATCTCGTCAGGGATGGGGAGATGCAGGGCCTTGATGATGTCGAAGCGGAAGAGCCAGACTGTGTAGTGAGCAGGGTTCATGGAAATCACATGCTCGGTCAGGCGCAAGGTCCGAGGAGAGTGCTCCTCAGCAGCCATGACAGCGCGGAGGTAGGAGATTGCTGATATTTATTAGCTACCTACAAAGCTTCTCGAACAATCAGGAACGGTTCAAAGTACCTTCCGAGTAATATTCAGGATAGGCAATCTTGGCCAGGGCATCCTCAGGCTCATCTTGGGGAATGGGAACAACATCGTCCCACTCGGGATCCAGAGCCAGCAACCCCGGAATCTCCCCGTACAAATCTCTCCTCAGGTTGGCCATTGCTTTTCTTCGATCTTTCTCTTCCTCGACGATTGCAGCCTCGAGCTTCTCGCCTTGACGCTTGGCCAAGTCCCTCTTCGTCAAGAACTGCTGGTGAAAAAGCTCTAGGGAGGAAAGCTCGGCAATCTTCAGGCTCCTCGCTTTAAACTCCTCGAGCTTGTATGTTCCCAAGTCCCTTCCGTGTCGATCTGTGCCCCAATCGTGATCTCTAGACAGCCGGCGAATGGGCAGCGCTTCCTTGTTGACTGTTTTCCAGAACTCGCGCTCTGTCTTGCCGGATAGCGGTACTTTGCGGCTGGCGACGGGAAGGATGAGCTGGGAATGGGCGTAGGTCTTCTTCTCGGCAGGATTGAGGGAAGGGAACCCGTCTGGGAGGGAATCGACACGGACAGCAAGCGGGATGGTGAGGTTTGCACGCTGCCGGGTGCGTTCAGACACAGTTTCTGGAGGGGGATCTTGAACCACGACGTGATACGATCAGCTGAGCTGCTTTGTTATTGTTGAGCGACCAACGAAGAATTCTTACCTTTAGGCTCGGGATTGGCGGCCTTGGCTTGACCTTTTGGCTTGGGCGGCATTGCGTGTTGATGAGAAGGTCAGCATGTGGCATCAGATCAGGCGTGTGGACAAGAGTGTGGGGTTGCGAACGTTGGAGGTCGGAACTGTCAAAGCAAGCTCTGCCCCGCCAAAAAGTTTATGTTAGCTTAGACATTGTTCTCGGCAGGTGATGTACGCAGTAGCCAAGTCACGGATACGGGTCAATATTGGTTGAAGCCAAGCACGGATGCAATATTCTAGGTATTGTCTTGATTGAGTGCGTATTTTAGTTTCTTCGCTTATCCCTGGGCAGTAGCTCTTTGCTCAATCCTGATGGCTGCTCTTTGGCGACTCGGACAGGTCTCGGCCAACACCCAGTGTTGGCTCCAAGTCGTAGATAGCCAGGCTTTTCCAATATAATGCAGTTGAGAAACTGGGTCAAGAATTGATTCCGCAAACAAAGATTAGATTCAGCCGTCATATCTCCCCGTCAAAAGTCGCTGTCGAATCTCCCTCCAGATCGCTAAACCACCAGAACTACTGTTTTCACCGCATATCCTCTCTTTGGGTATATCATCAAAGGCCTACCATCCTACAGACCATCATCCTTGCGCTGTACAAAATCATTCACCTCCTCATAGCGCCCGAAAGTTCTGCGACATGATCAGGAATCGCTTGATGAGCTTCGGCGGATTCTTCTGCTGCGCCTCCCAGTTCGGCACCAACACGAATGTCTCGTTGAACATCTTGACGGGCACATCCCTCCCTTTCCCGTACTTGACCTTTCCAAGCGTCGTAACCAGTATGCTCATCCTGCCGCCTTGCTTATCTCCCCTTTGATTCGACTCGAGGAGGTTGTCGGGCGCGCATAGCTGGAAATTCGGGTTCAAGACATGCGTGTCTAGAGAT
Organism: Trichothecium sympodiale; assembly: GCA_003012115.1. Classification (NCBI taxonomy): domain Eukaryota; kingdom Fungi; phylum Ascomycota; class Sordariomycetes; order Hypocreales; genus Trichothecium; species Trichothecium sympodiale. The sequence continues at coordinate 4,890 of PXOB01000126.1, forward strand.
TCTATCTCGTAGAACACGTCCTTGCCTTGCGACTGGAGGAGGTTGAAATAGTCTACCGGTGCGGGCAAAACGGCGCCGTTGATGGAGATGTCGGCGGGGAAGTTGTATCGGGATGAGGAGTTGATGTAGAAGGGTAGGATCGGTTTAAGGCCGTTGAGCGCGTCGTAGTATTGTGTCGCGAATGCCTCGGCAGCTGCGCAGCAAGTCGGTTATTTGGTTGGTCCGCCAAGGTTGATGGCTTCAGAAATCATACTGCTACTAGAGGCATCAACCTCTTTATCAATGCTAGGAGTAGACATGTTTGAGTAATATATTGTGATTGAAACGGAAATGGATAACCGTTAGTGAACGGGTTCAAATGGAGCTTTAGAAAAACATCCCACCTTGGGTACCCTGATTATGACGATCCAATACCGTTATCGGAGCTATCCAATTCGCACGGTGCCTTATCGAAGCATCAAACCCCGTCCCGCGATTCTCCCCGAATGACCACCAGTCATTATACCTAAAAAGTAGCTGCTCGGTATTTCGCCATGGTGTACTCACGACTGCAGGCTCTTCGGGGCCTAAAGTCTAGAGGACTCAGATTATCTCAATCATATGCGTCACCATGCGCCCGCACTCAGGCATGGCGCGTCGGCAGTTGTCGATGGAGCAGTTCGCAGAGCTCACCAAGAGCCGACAAACCTTTCTATATAACAACACCCATCTTCTACGTCAATGCTGGTATTAGCCCTTCTAGATCTGCGATTGTTTCAAGGCCCTAATTCGTAGCTGTAGCCCCGCACATTGGCCATCTCTACAGCATGATCCTATGCGACACGTTCAAGCGCTGGGAAGCTCTAAAAGGACGAGACACCTTTCTCAGTACCGGGACGGACGAGCACGGAGCCAAGATTCAGCAAGCTGCAATTAAGGAAGACATCAGCCCTCAGCAGCTTTGCGACGAGAACTCGGAGAAATTCTTCCATCTCCTGGAGGCTGGGAATGTGAGCTACGACAGATTCATACGAACGACCGAGCCAGAGCACAAGAAAGCAGTCCAGCAATACTGGAAAAGGCTCAAGCATGATGTCCCAAGCTCTATGGGCCTATACAAGGGGCAGCACGCCGGATGGTATAGCGTCAGCGACGAATGCTTCTATCCTGAGAGCCTGGTGGAGCCGTCTATTGAGCCACAGACGGGAAAAAGAATCATGGTTAGCAGCGAGACGGGGAGCGAGGTCAGCTGGGTCGAGGAAGAAACATGGTTCTTCCCCTTGACAAAATACAAGGACGCCCTGCTCAAGTTCTACGACGAGAACCCAGGCTGGATTCATCCGCCTCACAGAATGAAGGAAGTGCGTAATTGGGTTGAAACCCAGCTAGAGGATCTTTCCATCACTCGCCCCCATCAGAGGTTGAATTGGGGTGTTCAAGACCCCGAGGATGGTCGCAATACCATCTATGTCTGGGTTGATGCTCTCATAAACTACATCACGGTTACTGGGTATGGCACCAAGTGGCAGACGCCGTCTGACGACATGGGCATGTGGCCGGCCGACGTGCAGGTGGTGGGAAAGGATATTATTCGCTTTCATGCTGTCTACTGGCCGGCTCTGCTTCTAGCACTTAAGCTGCCTCTACCTAAAAGGATTGTGTGCCACAACCACTGGATCATGTCAGGGCGCAAGATGTCGAAATCAGTCGGCAACGTGGTGAACCCCTTCTTTGCCGTCGAGCGCTGGGGCACGGATGCGTTGCGCTACTTTCTCTTGAGAAACGGCAATTATATGAAAGACATGGAGTACAGCAATGACACTATTCTGACCCTCTACACCAAGGACCTAAGGGGAAATATCGGCAATCTGTTCTACCGGATTGCCCGAGCAAAGTCCAACACTCGATGGTCCAGCAAGGAAGCTGTTCGGGATTTCTTCAACGGAGCTTTCAGGTCGGAATTCGATCAGCCTGAGCCAGAACAGGGGTGGAGATGCTCAGAGCTAGAGCAATACATTGACAAGGCCGTTCCAGCTATTATCGAGGCAATGGACAACAATGACCCAGGCGAGGCCATGGCTGAGGTTTTTAACTTGATGGCCGAGGCGAGTAACCTATTTGTTTAACTTGCACTATCGCTAACACTCAAGACAGACAAACCGCTACGTAACGGACACCGCCCCATGGAACTTGTCGAAGAAGAAGAAGAAGAAAGAGAAATATGCAGTGGCTCTGCACTGGGTCATCTTCAACAGCCTCGAGGCCTTGCGAATCACCGGCATTCTTCTCCAACCTATCATCCCTACCAAGGCAAAGCTCCTACTTGACGAGCTGCGGGTTTCGGGAGATAGGCGGACGTTGGCATTTGCTAAGCGCGGCGCTGATGACAATTATGGGCTGGAAATGGATGATCCTGAAGCTATCAAGAAGATCTCGGCTTGGGAGACCATCTTTCCTCCGCCTTCAGAGCCCAATGATCCCATGGAACGTTTACCGAGGGAGCCCACGAGAGTCAAGAGGAACAAATCAAACAAGAAGCCATGAAGAAGTAGAAGTAGATCGGTTATCAGAGCCGAGGGCTTGTAAGATAAATTGTTGGGTACAAGGCTCTAAATGTAGCGTATTCCTGTATCAAGTATATCTTGAAAAATGCAACACATTTCTCTAACCAGTAGGCTCAGGAGACACTTCTCCTATGGTTGTCAATATTTTATCGTGCGTCGCAACGTATCAGGGATCCTTCACGATTCCTGCCCCTCCCCCACATTATTGGTCGACAAAAGTTTTTGCGACTTGATCATTTGCGCATCGCCATGCCAACAACCATTGCCGTACAAGACATCTTATAGAAAAAAAGAAAAATGAGAATCAATACTAGAATAGGTGGGCATTCCCATAAAATGCAAAAAGCAAACCATCATAAGTTTTTGACTGACAATGAGCCTACAGCCCTCAGCTCGCCCAAGGTGCTTCTCGTGCCATATGAGCCGCATCACGTCCGCCACTACCATGGCTGGATGCAAGATCCCGTAATATAAGACGCCATGATAAGCCTCATCACCTGGCTGATTTATATCATTTTTTTTCTAGGACATCCAAGAAGCCACGGCATCAGAGCCCCTCTCGCTGGAAGAAGAGTACGAGAATCAGCAGTCGTGGCGCACCTCGGCGGACAAGCTGACGTTCATCCTGTGCCAACCTCTGGAAGATGGCGCCACCACCACATCCGTGCAAGCGGGGAAGCATGATGCGGACGGCAAGATGATCGGGGACATCAACTTCTTCATCTATGCGCACCCGACGGTGGACGGCAAGCTCATCGGGGAGCTGGACGTCATGGTGGCGGAGCATTCGTGCCGGCGGAACGGGATAGGCGCGGCTTCGTGCGCGGCGATGCTGTCTTATGTGCACAGGCATGTTGGCGAGATGGTTGACGAGTATGGTGGTGCTTCCGGGCAGGACATGATGACGGAAATCATGGTGAAGATCAAGGAGGGCAACGTGGGGAGCCGGAAACTTTTCAAGGCGCTGGGGTTTGAAGACGATGGGGAGGGAGTGAATTACTTTGGCGAGGTAAAGATGATCCTGCCCTGGGGAGACATGGAGGGGAAAGCATGGTTCAGGACTGCGAGGGAACAAGTCAAGGAGCTGCCCTACGAGAACAATCTCGCCAAGGAGGAGGCATAAGCCCAGGTTTCGATATATCATTCAATCCATATACCCAGCATCCCTGAGCGCCCTATGGAGAATCCATCGAACAAGCTCCTCCTTCCTCTTGTTGTAATCCATGGTCAGACCGCCCTCCTCCTCGGTGATCCTCGACGCCTCCCTCTTGCCCTCGACGTACAGCTCCCTGTCCCCCTCGTCCTTCAGCAGCCACTCCCGGAAGACGCGGTGCCTCTCCACCTCGGGGCACCGGGGCGACCAGACGTGTAGGTTGCACGGCGGCAGAGACGGCCCCAGCGAGCAGAAGAACCTGTGCTCGTGCCAGTGCGGCTCCCGCGTCAGGAACTGGAACCCTGCCGCCTCGAGCTGCGGCGCGTAAGACGCCTCGTCGGCGCTGTCCGGCGTGACGAGGTCGATGTCGATGATGGGCTTGGCGGGGAGGCACGGTATCGAGGTGCTGCCGACGTGGCGGACGTCCAGGGCCTTCTTTGGGCCCAGGGCGCTCCTGATGGCGTTGGCGAGGGTGTCGAAGGAGGCGGGCCACGAGGGGTCTGGTTCGACGATGTGTATGGGCGCTTTTACTTTTCGGAAGGAGATGCGCTCGAGCTTGGAACTATCGAATTCGGAGTCCTTGATGATGGCCTCGACGGGGATGCCGTCTGGTGGTGTAGCTACCATTGTCGTGGTGGCAGTCTATGAAAAGAGAAAAACAGAAAGATACAGCACTATAGTGTATGTACTTGGCTTTCCATCAGATAAAGTATAAAGATGCTCTAGTGGAAATTCCTGATCATGTCAAGTCGCGCCCATGCTAAAGGATTATACGCTGTTTTGTTTGTTTGGGCTCGCATTTAGCCGTGCTTACTTGTATTGTTGAGTCACTGGCCGAAATAATGTCCCACGCCTGCCGATGCAACCACCACTTTCAACTGAACAAACAACTGTGACCTGACCAGAACACAATAAGCGTATCTTATAAGGCCAGAAACCAAGCTTGGAAAAGAAGTAACGTCGCTGGATCAGTGGCGCATCCTTGCATGAAGTCATCGCTCGCGATTGTGAGACGCTCAAATGGCAGCGAAATGGAGAGCAGACGAGCATGAGCACGCAAGACCAGGCGACAGTGAGGTTGGGGAAGTAGGTATTCTGCACACAGCCTACCAGATAGATGCTAATAAAGACTGCGAACCATTCACCTTGCTAGGGGTGATAAAAATGTCCAGGAGCAACCATGGCGCCTGCCAGCTGGACCGGGTGAGGCCAGCCGTCTATTTCAGGTGGCTTTCCGTATGTGCCACCTCCTCACAGGGCAAGGCCACGTACGCTACTGCATCCTCTGCATGCATACCACACTGGCAGCCAATGGCGAGATGCTACAGAAAACGGAAAAAAGTCGGTGACGAGCGCTATGCATGGCGAACTTGTCACGGTGATATATCTCTTAGGTACTCTTCCAACATCTCTATGTGTTGTGCTATAAGCACCACTTACTCTGTATTCGGTCTTTCAACGCGATATATCCCATCGCCACATTCTCTGGTAGCATCGACTTAAAACATGTCCATCTTCCCACCAAGGAAGTGACAGAGATTCCATGCACCACTAATGTCAAGAAACATATGGTAATGGACAGCCAATTATAAGTGTCCAACGACCAGAATTCGTGACAAAATACAGCACCTTTACCTACACCCACCGAGCTCTAACATCGCATGGGATATACGACCTCTTTCATAGCCCAGAATAAAGGGGCTCTCGACCCAAGGCTGCCCACCACTGCGTACAATGTAAATAACCAGGCAAGATGGCCTCTTTCCTCTAGGGTCTCGCTTCAAAGCTCAAGCTACAATCCGTAAAGCGTTCAACGATTTCGAGAGTGTCATATCCAGCAGCGACAGCTCTGACTTCGCTGCAACGACCTATGTCAACGATGTAGAGTTCCAGCAAGTCTTGGCCGTGTTTTGCGCGGGACATTCTCAGATTTCACAAGGAAACATACCAAGCTTGTCCATCGCGGGCGTGACTGTCTCTACTGCCTGCCTGCTAACTCTCTGTGAACTTGCCAACATTTACACACACTAGAATTGGGAAGCTGTTCTTCATGACCTTCTGGGGACGCTTCCAACGTCCGCTTTGACGGGATCATCGACGATCAAAAAGCCCATCAAGACCTCGTCGGCAAGACGGCTAGTGCTATATAACCTCGAGTGATGCGCGAGCACGTTAGCCGTGAGCTAACTATTGCACCTTGTATACTGTGAAAAGGTCTATATTATTTAAATTTGATATTATTTTAAAACTGAGCAGCTATAAGAGCTAATTAAGGTAAATGCGCATCGAGGACAATGGAGACTTTTTTCTCGATAAGCGCGCCCATGATGTAGAGGGATATACGGAGAGATACGCAAGGGAGTTCAAAAGAAAATATAGAATATCAATCATCAATCATTACTAACCGCTCTTTACATGTACATATCAAATCAAGGTCGTATTTGTCGATCCGGCAGCCCTAGATTTTTACACGTAGCAGGTAGCGTAACTTGACCTGCGACACGTCGTAGCAGATGTACTCGTTGTAGTACAATGATGCGCCTTTAATACCCGTGTCTCCAGGAGTGACCTCAACATCGGGCTTAAATATAGTTAGCCAATATTGCCAAACAAGAAAACAGGAAAGTGTTGGAACATACCATCATGATGCCCTTCAGACTGGGGTGCACGGCTTTAGCATCCATCCACTTCGAGGGGCCCATCCTGCCTTTGCCCCAGGTCGAGACCATACCCTGCTTCTTCGCAGTCTCGCCAGCCTCGTAACTCGCTTGGGTGAGCTCTTGCATGGGATCACCAAGCTCAGCCTCGCAAAGAAGTAGAAGAGCATTGCGCTGGCTCAGGCTGGCAGCACAATAGCCAGCAGACTTGGACGACATATCGGCGAGGTAGATACCCTTGCCGAACATGTAACCAGAGACAGGAGCCTCAGGGGGTGCAATGCGAAGACCTTGAGAGAGGATACCACCAAAGTTGGTGCAGCGAGAACCGTGCCATAGCAAACGGCGGTTGGAGGACTGCATGCTTCCGAACTCCGAGGAATCAAATCGCTCCTTTTCGCCTTGGCGCTCGATGCGGAAAATGTCCTGGATGTCATAGGACATGTGGTGCGTTGAACCACGTGAATCGTTTAGATACTTTGCCAGGAGACCGAACTCGTCACTCGCCTTATCCAGAACCGACATCTCGTTGAGCTTGAGAGCTTGGAATTGCCTATCCAGGGGATGGACCGTGTCGATAGCCTTCTTGTCCACCTTCATAATTTCTGCAGCATCCTTCATATCAGACAAACTCTCGAGAAGCTCTACTTCCATCTTGAGGAGGTTGCCATTGTTGATAACAGGTGGTCGATTGCGACCAAAGGAGTGAGGAATGACGGAATAGTAGGTATTGGACAGATGTTGAGTAGCTTCACCTGAAGTCATACCCCACTTGCTTTGGCCAAGGGAAGGATCGTTCATAAGAGCAGCGAGGTCCTTGAGTTGTTGGAAACCACGGGTGATGGTGGCCTTGCTCAGCCTGCCAAGGGGGAGCTTCTGCGCGTCGTAATTCAGGGCACTCATAGTGGCCTGGAAATAGTCCGCGTTGAAAATGAGGTTCATGAGATCCTTGACAGGTTTCTCCAATGTACACTTTGGCGCAGGCATCTCATCCTTGTCGCCCTCCTTCTTCGGCTTGACCCCCTCTTCCTCATCTTCCTCGGAATCGGACTCGTAGCTGCGCTCCACAAACGCATACTTTTTGTGCTTTGGGTCATCTCCACGGTTAGCCCAAGCAAGACCAGTCTTGTCCTTGAACTTCTTCTCGAACTGCTTGATCGCGTCCGCCAAGCTGCCGTTGCCGAGCTCGGCGTTCTGGCCATACTCGCCAACACGTCCCCACCTGGTCCATGTCTTGTAAATGCCCAATTTTGGATTGTGCAGAATCTGTCATAGTTAGAACCTGAGAATTCACCTAACAAGCTACAAGACGGCCGTACTTACCTGAAGAATGTAGAACTTGTTGTTATTGTTGGCCGAATTCGATTGGTTTAGGGAAGCGTCCCAAATCATGCCGTCATCGTCTACGTAAACCTGGTACCCTGGGGCCGACCAAGAAAAATCAATGGGAAGGGCAGTACCCTTTTTCTTGAGAAATTGGCCCTCGGCCACAGGTTTCTCCTCCTTCATTTCCTCGTCCGGTTCGTCCTTGACTGCGTCATCCTCGATCTCTTCATCCTTGACTTTGGCGCCCTTCTTGCCACTGGCCTTGGACTTGGCTTTTGTCGTGGCCTCCTTGGCTTTCTTACTCTTTGGTGGCTCTGGCTCCTCATCGTCTGCCTTTGCAGACGCGGCACGCTTCTTCTTGTTTGCCACGACGCTTTTTTGCGTGGCACTTGCAGCAGGAGCAGGAGCTGGAGAAGTAGTGGTGGCGGCGGCGGTGGTGGTGCCGTTGGCTTGATAGGGAGCCACATCGACCTTCTTTTGCTGCTGTTCGCATTCGAGGAGCCACTGCAGCGTGACAGTCGGAATGCCAAAGTCTCTGGCAGCGACGAAAGGGTTCGCCGAGTGGTCATAATTCTTGACGGCATAAACCAGGTGAGTGGTCTGCGGTTTCACGCCCTTTGTTGTAGTTCCACCCAGGTTCGCTGTAAGGGTGTCGAGCTTTGCATGTGTATAGCCTTCTGAGTCGAATCGGCCTACAAAAGCCAGCACGCAGCCCTCAAGCGGCAGTGCAGGAGCAGGGGGAGCAGGAGAAGCCGCGGCGGCCGCAGCTGCAGCTGCAGCAGATCTCGTGCTGCGTTTGGGAGGCATGCTGAGCAGTGACGCGCGAGGAGACTGGGACGAAGCGACGCAATTGGGACTTGGAAGCTCCAAGTCTGGCGTGTTCTGCCTGCAAATTGGTTTCGAAAAAGGGAAGGGGGAAAGGTACAATTGAAACACCAAATGTTGAACAAACAATGAGTAAAGTTCAGAAACGCACAATCAAGTTCGAGGGAAGTGGACAGCCCTTTTGTATTTATCTTGCTCAGCCTCCAATCCAGCATTGACGGCTCTGGTCACTTCAGCTCGATGCGTCTAGCAGATTGGCGTTGCTTACCCCAGCCACGGACAGAATATTCCAAGCCAAACATGCCTGAATACGCAGCCAAATGCGGTCGGTATATTTTGGCGTCGTGTTGCTTTCCCTGGGGGGAACCTTCCGGTTACCTTACTTGTACAAGTAAGTGGCAGGGATCTCTTGGCAGGGACCTGGTTGGCCTCTACAGTACTTGTAGGGAGTTCCACCGCCCACCTCTCAGCCTAGAAAAACCGGGCTGAAAGAGCATCCGCTGGGCGTGCTTTCCCAGATTTTGCAGCGGCTTTCAGGCACCAGCACGCGCTCCACCAGGGATTTTTTCTTACTTTTAGGCCCTGAGCAACGACGCCTCCAATCGACCCCCCCGGATAAAAGAAGAGACTTCTACCATACTAAAATATATAGGGCGACCTTCTTATACTATCCTATACCTAAAATTAAGGGCTATGCTTCTTTTAAAGTAATAGATAGACTACCTTTTTAGCTTTCTTATTATTATAACATTACTAACTTATTATTTTTATCATTATTCACCTTTACTATTATTATTAATAGCTTTTTAATATTATTTTTATTATTTTATAATATTACTTTTATTATAAGCTAATTATTAAGCTAATTAAGCTAGTTTAATAAGATTATTTAATACTATTAAAAATTAAATTAAATTATTACCTTATTATATAGATTATTTAAAGCTTATTATAAAAGTAAGTTAAATAATTTAAAAAGTTAAATATTAAAGCTTATATTTAAAGTTATTCTTAATAACTTATACTTTTAATTTCTAACCTAGCTATTTATATAGAAAATAATTAAGAATAAGTATTATTAAATATATAATAATTAAAAGATATTTAAAGCTATTTTAAGCTAGTTTAGAATTAAATATAATTATTTTATTAAAAAGCTAATAATAAGTAAAGATTAATAAAAATAAGTATATATATTATATTTATTATAAGCTAGTTTATTATTATATAATAAAATTAAAATTAATAATATTTTTTAAATTAAAGATTATAATAAGCTTTTTTTATAAGATTATATTATTAAGAAATATATTTATAAAATTTATTAATTTATATTATTATTAATAAAGGTTATTATAAATAATAATAATATTAATTTTAATAATAAAATAGAAAATAACCTTAAGTTCATACTTAATATATTATATAATTTATTTAATGATTTAAATATATAAATTTTATAAATTATAATAATTCCTTTTATATAAGCTTTTTTTTAAAATTCTATAATATTATTTATAAAAAGTAAATCTATAAAAGAAATCCTATTTAATATTTTATTCTTATTAATTTAAAAAAAACTATAAGGTTAATTTCTATAGAATAATTATTAATATTTAATTTAATTATTACTTTTAGAAAAAGTAATTAATAAATTAAATAATATAAATTCCTATTTAAAAATTAAAATATAAAGGATTTTAAAAAAGCTATAAGAAATATATAATAATAATAATATACTTAAAGCTTACTTATTATAATAAAAACTATATAATAAATAAAGAAAGAATATATTATTATTATAATATAAAATTTATTAAAATTAAATTTTATAAAAATAATATTTATTAAAGAAGAAATTAATATAGATTTAAATAATATATTTAAATTAGCTTAATTATTAATATATATATATATTTTAAAGCTTTAGATTAATATATATTAAGAAAATACTATAAATTTAAAGTAAAGCTATTATTAAATTAAGATTTAATTAAAATAAGCTTTTAATATTTATATTATTTTTAAATACTTTTACTTTTTTTATTATACTTTTATTAATCTTAAAAATATTATTATTTAATTTACTATTTACTAAATATACTATATATATATTTTAAATTTATTCTTTTATATTATTATATAGGTTTTTTAAAGAAATAATTAAAATAATTTAATTAATTTATTATTTAGCTTATAAGATAGCTATTTCTTTTATTAAGCTTGAAAATACTTAACTCTATATATTAGTATTTAATAAGTATTTTTCTTAAAATCTTAATAAAATTAAATAGCTTTATATAAATATATATAATTTTAATTTATATATTAAAGCTATATTTAAATATATTACTTTTTATAATCTTAAACCTTTTCTTATATTATTTAAATATATACTTAATTATATAATATAATTAATTATATTTATAATTAAATAGCTTTACTACTAATTATAACTTTTAATTTATAAATTAAAAGTCTTAAAGATAATATATATAGTAAAAGTATAGTATAATAATACTTTACTTTATATTAAACTTAATATTAATTAAAAAAAGTAATTCTTAAAGATCTTAAATAATCTTATAAATATTAATGAAAATAAAAATTATAAAAATAAAAATAAATTATTTATTAATTTTGTAATATTTATTAATATATATATAAATAATTTATTAAATAATATAGCTATTAGTATATTCTATAATATAATATTTTTCTTTAATTAAAAGTTTTATTATTTATTAAATAATATAAAAGTTAAAATATATATATTATTTATAGCTTTAATTATATTATTAAATTAATATATCTTTTTATTTAATTTAATTTTAAGAAATAAATGTATTAATTTTAATATATAAATAAATATTATATATAGTTATTATATAAGTTTAATTAATTTATAAAATATAATTAATATATTAGTTTATTTAATTAAGAATTAAAATATTATATTTTATTAAAGCTTATTAAAAGCTATAATTTAAATGAATATTATAAGTTTTATTTTAAAAATATAATAATATTTATTAAATATTATTATATTAATCTTTAATTATTAATTATAATAATTATATACTTAAACTAGCTATTATAAGGTAGGTAGGATAAATAAGTTTCTAAATATATTTATATTTATAGAATCTTTAAAGTATTAAGAAAATAATCTTATAATATTAAGTATTATATTTATTATTAATTCTAATTAAAGTATTTAAATAAATTATATAAATAATAAACTATATTATTAAAAGCTATTTAATTAAATAATTTTATTCAAATAGTAATTATTTATTTATATAGTTAAATTATTTTATATAATTAAATAATTAATACTTTAATTATTTAATTAAATTATTAAGTTAATATTTTAATTATTTAATTAAATTACTAAGTTAATACTTTAACTATTTAATTCTAAGGTTATATATATTATAATTATATAATTTCCTATCTTTTAATATATAGCCTTTTATTATATATTTAGGGCTTAGAGTTATTAATTAGCTTATTAAAGTAAGTCTAATATTTACCTTTAACTATATTAAATAACTTAGTTATATTAGTTATAATATTAATAAAGGTTTAAAAATATAGCTTAAAGTATATAAAATAAATTATTAAATATTATCTTTAAGGTATTTAATAAATTATAATATTTTCTTTAAGCTAAAAGTAAGTAAATTTATAAATTATTTCTTTTATTATTATTTATACTTGTTATAATATATTAATATTATTAATAATAAAGCTTAAAGGTTTAAATTATAATAAAAACTATTAATACTTTTTAATATTTATTATTATTATAATTATTTTTAATTACTTTTTTTATTATTAATTTTTATTTTATTACTTTAAAAAGTATATTATTAATAAATAAAATTATTATAATGATTATTATAATATATATAAGGTTATTATTAATAATAATTAATAAATTCGAGGAAGATTTTTTATAAGCTTAAATTTAAATATATTCGAATAGCTTTTTTCTATTGCTTTTTATAAAGATTATTACTCTATTAAGTAAGGATAGAGGCCCCTATAAAAAGATATATTAATTATAGGGATATAGAACTAGTATATTAAATTATATTAATAATCCTTATTAAATTAAGTATAGGCTCTTTTTTATATAACCTCGAAACCGGGGGGTCGATTGGAGGCGTCGTTGCTCAGGGCCTTGGCTTTCGCCTATCGCTCTTGCCCTTGTCGCGACACTGACACGGCGTCACGTGGACTCCACCCAGCAGGCAGAAGCGGAGCCATGATCTCAGAGTCTCAAAGGCAAATTACAAGTAAACCAGATTCTTGAGGCAACAAGACCATTGCTGCCTGCGCTTTCAACCTCTACCCAGCTCCTAAGCCAGCCCCCCTCGACTTCTTAGTTCGCTGCTTGCTATCTGAAGCCCTAGATTATCAAGTCCATGGGCCTGTGACGAAGCCTTGACGGGATCGGGGAAGGGGAAGAGGGATATGTTCACCATTACTCTGCAGCAGAGGCCCCTAAGGCAATAAAGATACAGCGAGCTAAGAGATAGGGATTATAGTTAACCCAGGAGGCCCGGCAAAATAACGGATAAAAGATATATATAAAGCTATTTATTGCAAAAACGCTTTGCTTAAAATAGCGGGTTGCTATTATTTCAGTGCCTTGATGGCCTCCAGGGAATCGATCTCGACGGTTTGATGTGTGTGACAATGTTGGCATTGCATTGTGGTTCGTGGCTTCCGGGTTACCAATGGGTTGCCCCACTCGCTGCTGCCTGCCAGCGTGCCAGGCGAGAACCAGGCCACGGGGTGTCAAAAAAACATCGAACTCAATCCTATTGCAATTGAGATGCGAAGAGGGTCGGTGTTTTTTGACACCCACTAGCCAGGCAAGCCACCACAATCTACGCCAACAGTATAAATGAGACGCAGCCCTTCTCATCTCTCCCAACAAGCGGAATACATATTTCATCGACTCCGATCCATCGAGTCATCTATTCATCTCGCATTTTGTTCCGAAGCGACTTGGTCCTTTTACAAAAATGGCCAATCAAGATACGTATCGCGGCCTCACCAAGCTGCCCGTGGAACTGCTCATAAGGATCTCGGCGTCACTCACAACAAGGGAATTGGGTTACCTCCGCCTCACGTGTAAGGATGTCGAAACCAAGCTCTTCAACTCCTTCGGCACCGAGTTCTTCTCTCGCAAGCAGTTCGTAATGTCACTTGGCAGCCTGACGACTCTCGTCAGCATCTCAAAGAGCAGGCTCTCGCCGTTTTTGAAAAGACCCCAGTTTAGGCTCGATATGACAAAAGCCTTGAACCCAGAGATCCTAGGGGGAAATATGGAAGCTGCCTTTCAATTCATACGAGAGATTGATGATGAGAAGCACGCGTGGCACTTGGGAACCCACTGCGAGCTCCTGACCGAAGCGTTTCAGAACCTGGAGCAGTTACGGGAAGTCGTCGTGCGCAACTTCGATCACCATGTGAAGCACAGAGATGGCACCCCTTCGTGGGGCATGGTGCGTCGGATGGTGTATCCATCTGCGGTAAGAGAACAGATTTCCCAGAGTCTTAAAACTGGGGGGGGCTCCCAGGAGTTCACATTCTCGACCATCATCACGGCTCTTGGCAAGTCAGGAGCTAGGCCGCAAGCTATCGAGCTTATCATGAGTCGCGGCTGCCACGGCGTCAAGATTGCAGATGATGCTTTTCTGATCGTGCGCCGTCACGAAGCATCTATCGTTCCGATGTTGCAAGGCCTAGAGAAGCTTCACCTCGATGTGTCAATCCTAGGCAGAGCACAGGACAGATGGCCCTCGATCCGGGGTCGTCGTACCGCAAATTTTCTTGGAAAAACTTCGAATCTAAAGAATCTCCGCCTTAACGGAGGCGATAGGCCGTGCGAGTTCTTCAAATGGCTCGCAAAGTCCTCGGCGTCCGATTTCCAAGATCCGACAGGTAGCCTCCTGGATCTGCCTGCAATTGCATTTCCAAGGCTCGAGGAGCTGAGTTTGGGTCACTGGACTGTCCAACCGGAAGAATTGCTTGCTGTCATTGAGAAGTTTGCGCCTACGTTGAAGAGCCTGGAGATGTGGAGGATCACTTTTGACAGGGCGCCATATGACGACAGCGCTGTGGAGGAAGCATATCGCGCCGAGGGAAAAAGCCTGTGGACCCATTTCTTTGAGCGTCTAGTTGAGATGAAAGATCTCGAGCTAGAACACTTGAAGGTCTCGTTGATGTCTCAGACCGAGTCCAAGGGGGATAATGTTTACAGGGCCTATGAAGACAAACACCACGTCTGCTTCAAAGGTGAGGGTGAGGAGGCTAAGACTAGGAGCATCACAGGCAACGCTTGGAAAGCCTTTGTGCTGCGTGATATGCTACCTGTGCGAACCATATACCAACCTAAAAGGCAACACCACTGGACGCACGACGAAAGCGAAGACGAAAGCGAAGACGAAAGCGAAGACGAAAGCGAAGACGAAGATGAAGACGAAGATGATGACGAAGATGAAGACGAAGATGAAGACGAAGATGGATACAACAACCAACAGGTTAATAATAACTTTACTAGTAGCTTTACTAATCCTAGCTTTACTACTAGCTTTACTACTAGCTATACTACTAGCTTTATTTAATAGCTTTTAAGAATATTTTCTTATTTATATCCTTTTTCATGTATATATTTCACTTATTACTTTATCAGGCCTTTTGGTTTAATTATAACCCCTATCTCTTAGCTCGCTATATCTTTAGTGCCTCAAGGGCCTCAAGGGGGTACTTGAGAGAACTGGATCGGCAAACCATGATTCATTCAGGATTACTTTAAGATTAATGTTGAAGTTTTCCAAATATTAGGATAGAGATTCGGAACGGTATCAGCGACATCGGTCAACGTCTCAACGGAGCGGACGCACGCCTTGACCATGATGGAAGCTGGCCACGATGGAGGCACGTCTTGATAAGATTGCGGAGCAGTATGGAGAAGAGGGCTGACGGGGGGGATTTTGGTTTCTGGCTCGTCGCCCTACGGTCCCCCACTCTATATAGAAAACAAGACAAGATGGCGACCAAGTACTTCGTAGGCAGCGGCCATTCCCGTGGTGCCGGCGTCGATCTGGCTCACGCTCGACACCTTGTTCCATCCGAGCAAACCACGACCCCATGGCTGACCCTTCCGAGGGCCCGATGCCGAAATGATTCGAGCGGGGTGCTAATGGTTGTCGATCAGGACGGGGGCACTTTGAGATGGGGATTTCGCGGGGAAGCAAATGTTGGGGGACTGGCTGGGGAGGCTTGAAGGAACGACGTCGCTTGTAGGCGATTGCGGCACATGTCATGTCTGGAACGTTGAAGGGGGGAGCGCCCTGGCTGTGTTATATCTAATCGGCCTTGATTGTAAGAAATCTGACAAGGCTGAGAAACACGATCAGACCAATCCATCAAATCGTCGAGGTAAAACACCCATTGTCATTCATATTCGAGATGGCCAAAATGATTGAACAATCCAATCGCAGTGAGATGAAACGAATTTCATCATTACCGCGAATCCAACATCGCCTTGGCAACCCAGTACACGCTCTTCAAAGAAGAGGAGAATCCAAAAGCCTCGGATCCCATTTTCTTATTCTGCTTGCAGGAAGGACAAATACCCGTCTTTAATGTTATGCGTGGTGTTTTCTTCCAGCATGACGGCATGTACCCGAGGATTCCTATAACTACTAAAAAGTACAAGGCTCAAATGCGACAGGGAAAGACCCTGCGAGAGGCCCAAGAAGAGAAACGGGGTGTCGTCATGCACTGACAGCAACGAACGCGTCGAAAGATGACGCAAGTTTGCAATCTCCTGAAGAGAGGCTCCGAACAAGGTGACTGGCTTGATACTCGCAGTCCTCTCGGTTGAAAGGGCGATTCAACAAAGGAAGGATCGAAAACTGCTATTAATATATGCAGAAAAGAAGTTGTGTGCATTTTATTGGTTGCTGTGCGGAGTAGAGTTTAAAGCTATGAGTGTGTGGGGTATAAATCATTCGATTTATCGGAGTATTATATCGTGAGTTTGAAGCCTGAGCCTTGATGGCTCTACGTTTATTGCGTCAGAAGTCGAAAATGAAAGAAATGATACAAAAGAAAAAAAAAAAAAACATACACCCAAATATTGATCCTACTTCTATCATCTCGCATTTGATTTCCGCCTTCTCTACCTCATGTTTGATGTGCTGACTCTAGATCACAGGGTAGGTAGAGGCGGATTACCCAGCAGGTGAAGACCGCATTTCAAAGCAAAACAGAGCAATAACGTTATCGCTTTTCTTGGCATAACTCTATTCTTACGGTTCCCCACTTGCCGCCAAGCTTGATTGCCAGATTCGGTATTGTTCCTGGAACTTGGTGCAAGTCAAAAAACAAGATTAGATGGATGGTGTTTTCGTATATAAAACAGCATACATCTACCCACCAAAATTAAAAAAAAGGTGACCTTGTTTCAATCTCATTTCTTTCTTTCCCAGTCAAACATTCGTCTCTCTCTCTCACACATACACAAACGCACACACGCATAAAGAATCATGTCTTTCCTCCTCCCGCAGCCCGCCGTCCCAGCTCTGCCCTCTGGCATAGACCTAACCTCCCAAACGGCCATCGTCACGGGCCCAACCTCGGGTCTCGGACTGGCCATTGCCCACGCCCTGCTATCCGCGAACCTCTCGACCCTCATCCTCGCCGCCCGCTCCGAGACAAAAGCCAACGCCCTGCGCTCCGAGCTCCTGTCGGCCCACCCCAACGCCAAGGTAGAGTTCATCCCCCTCGACGCCGGCAGGTGGGAGAGCGTGCAGTCCTTTTGCGCCGCCGTCGAGGCCAGGCAGGCCGGGCAGGCCGGGCAGGCGGAGGCGGGGCTGGACCTCGTCTTCCTCAACGCGGGCGTGCAGGATTTCGGCAAGGAGCACGCCCCCACGCAGCACGACAACATGCTGCAGGTAAACTACCTGTCCAACGTGGTCCTCTCTCTCCGCCTTCTCCCCCTCCTGTCCTCCACCGCCGCAGCGACGAGCGGTCGTCCCTCCAGGCTCACGTGGACCTCGTCGACGCTGTACGACCGCAGCACGCTGACCACTGCCCTCCCCGCGGGGACTTCTTCTCTGTTCGAGCACGTCGACTCGAGCGACCCCGGCACGCTGCAGCGATACGCCAACAGCAAGTTTCTGGGCCTGCTGTTCAACGAGCAGGTGGCCAGCCGCGTGTCGGCCGACTCGGTCATCGTCAACAGCTTCTGCCCCGGATCCGTGGACACCAACATTGTCGTCAAGCTCCCGGCCCCGATCCGCTTGGTCATCAAGGGCATCAAGAAGCTGACGGGGAGGTCGCCCGAGGTGGCGGCCCGCATTGCGCTCAATGCTGGGGTCGTGGCGGGCAAGGAGAGCCACGGTGGCCTGTTTGCGGACATGAAGCTTTCTCCGTAAGTTGAAACATGTTTGATTCTTCCATGGTGTATCAATCAGTACGGCAAGCTAATGGTTTCCGTCTCCATCTAGCCTCAAAGAGCTCAAGGAAGACAAGGTCCGCCAGCTGTCTGCGAGGGTGTGGAACGAGACCCTGGATGAGGTATCCAAGTACACCTCCGTTCCTAGTTGGTATGCAAAGATGTAAAGTGCCATTGTCGAGCAAAGCTGAAAGAGTTCCTGCTGGTATTCGCCTTGTCATGTCAACTTTTTATTTTTTTTTATTTTTTTTATTTTTTTTATTTTTTTTATTTTTTTTATATATCTCGAGCTGTACAGATGTTTGTTTCACGGCCTCACTCAAGAATTACCTTGTTTTCCCCTTTGATTTAGTCACTTATTGTCGTCTCTTTGAAATCATCACTTAATAAACCATCCATATCCATCCCGTTAAATCATCTCGATTGCTTGTTGTTCGTCTAGACAATCTAAATAAAGACCATCATCGGCCTCCACTCCCACACCCAAACTTCGGAGTCGCGACCCGCCCGACGAGTTAAATCGAGGAAATACGACAAATGGGGATCTTTCCCCACTTCCCCGCAAATGCTCAGAAAAGGCATCGAAGAAAAGTTGTCAGTGAGGCTGGTGAGTTATAACAAGTAGGTAAATGACCAAGGGAGAAAGAATTCCGGTTTCATTCATGGCAATGGAGCCCTGTTTATCTTGACCTGCTGGTACACGAAGCGTAAAGTCGGTACGTACATCACATCTCTGCTGCCCATCATCTTCCAATATCTACCCAAGGAGGAGCACGAGATTCAAGAACTCCATGGCCAAGAAGCCACGATTTCGGAAGAGGACGAGGAAAAGTCAAGAGGCATAAGATGAGACTGATGTATCCAATTGTCATTCGTTGTTCGTTAGATAGTTCCGGAAAGGCAGATAGTACGCTTTTTGCACAAGGCCCACACGTGCTTCCAATCATTATATACTCATATTCTCATCGCTAACCCAAGGGCGTGATAAATCGCTATAAGATGCCATCCCACCCATACATGGGCACAGATTTTTTCATAGTCACATACCCCCACGTCTATCCCAAAAAGAATTTTAGCCTGCCATCTATAATAAAGCACCAAGTGACCGGGTACAAATGTTCATGGCTTCCAGAAATGTCCAGTCCTTCTAAAATAGAGGGGGCTCATATATGCAAAGGGTATCTGTAATAGACACAACGCCCGCAGTACAATGCTTAGTTCAAACCCATAAACTCATTTTGACGTAAGAAACTCGTCGCCAGCTCGTCGCCTCCCCTTTCGGCCGCCTCCATCCAATGTACTGCAACACACATCAACCCTGGGTCGTTTCTAACGTCACCCTCGTTGCCACCTTCACCTAGGCCCATCGCCCGGCCGGTTGCGCCGGTTGCGCCGATGCCTGCACCGGACTGACCTGCTCCCAATCTCATTCTGTCATGTCTCCCATACTTGTCCATGACGCTTTGTTTGAAGACCTCTCTTGGTCTGGACAGTGGTAGCGTCGTCCGCTCCACTGACTCTGGGTTTGAAAGGAAGAAGAGACCGAGCTCACGCTGAGCTGTGGGGTACCCTTCCTTGGCAGTAATGGTCCACATCTTGCCCGCATCTTCTAGCCTGTAAGATGTCGACGGCGGTGGTGGAGTGCTCGTGGCCGATGGTGGCTGGTCCGTCGAGAGCATGGCGTCGCTGGAAGCTTTGCGAGCGTGAGCGTGAGCCGCAACAACCTCGTCCGCCATCTCCATCATAGTTCGGCAAACTTCCGACTTCAGCTTGAGTGCTGCAAGCCCAGTGTTCCAAAAGGCCTTGCCCTTCTCGGGCTTGTCCAAGATCGAAGGTGGAACAAAGGTTGCAATCAGCTGCAAGTCGCGGAAAAGTGACTGAGGTCGGATAGAAGCATCGCGGAACAATGTCTGCAGCTCCTTTGTGATGGCATCCGTGTTGCCCGCGCCACCAGAGATAATTGATCGCGTCTCTGCCCCCTGCTTCGTGCTATAGCCAAAGGCCTGCATAGAAGATTGGAGCGCTTGAGATCGACGCTCCTTGACATTGTCGATTGCGCCATCCAGCGGTGTAGGGCGGCCGTCGCCAGTTGCATCTCCCCCAACAGCACTGGACCCTGCATCTGAGCGGTTCCATCTAGATTTCCTCGTGCCGCCCTTCGAGGCTAGAGAAGCCACAATGAGGTTTTCAAGCTCATTGAGCGCGTTCAGCTTGGCAAAGGGGTTCGGGTGGACGCAGAACATATTCAGGAGCCTTTGGTATGCCTTCTTGAAGGGGAACTCGGACTTTGAAGCAGCTGATGCACGGCTTGCCGTGTCGTTGGTCGGTGTTTCGCTGCGTCCAAGTGTCGGGCTTTCAGACAAATCAACGCCTTTGTCCGATGCAGCATCACCTACTATACGCAAGTTGCCAAAGCTCTTCTTCTTCTCGATGATGCGAGGCCTAGTAGAGCTTCGGCCGTGCTTCTCCTTCTTCTCCAGCTCCTTCTTCTCAGCCCGACGGCGAGCACGGCGATCCAATGCATCTTTACGGTCGATACATTGCTGACCTAGCTTGTTGAACCATCCGTCTGTCTCGGACCCCTTGGTGAGCACCTGGCTGCCAAGATCAGAGAGCAGAAGGCTTGTCAGGGACTGCTTCAATTCATCGAGGAAGCGTGACTTTTCATCATCAGCGCGGTGCTGGAAGACAGTCTCGTTGGAGGATGCTGCGGTGCCAGGCCTGGCAGAAGTAAAGCTGGAGTTGGATGGCAGAGGACCGTTCGGCTGGCTCGAGAAGGTTGTAGAGAGGTTTGTGATGCTCGTCGTAGGAGAGTAGGCTCGAGAGTTCCCAGAGCCAGGTGAGGAGATGCCCTGATGGAACGGAGACCAGAAGGTGCTCGTGGAATCGATGTTGTTGAGGGGCGAGGTCCGGTCGAAGTAGCTGTCGTCACCGGCTAAGATATCTGAGAGAGGTACGCTTGCCCTCCCAATGCTCCGTGAGTCGTACGAACCGGAGCTAGGGGGACTGAATGACATGTTCCTAACATCGCCTCGCTTGAGTCCACCACGTCGGCTGGAGTTGGATCCAAAGCGTCTCTCGGCTTCGCTGCTGATGATGCTTGCTGTGTCATCGGCGATTGAGTTGAAGTTGGATTGATCACGCTCCTGAGCCCTCAAGCGATCGAAGCTAAGCTTGTCTCGCTTGTACAGCTCGCTGGACCAGAGAACGGGCGCCTCGCGGAGCGTCTCTGCCACTAGTTTGGAAATGCAGCGGTCTACTTCACAGCAGAACCTGTGAATTCTCTCCTCGCCGTGACAGAAATTCTCGATTCCGTACTGGTCGAGCCACTTGTCGGTTAACTCAGCTTGGTCGTCACTGAGCTTGTTGGGCCCGCCTTGTCCTTCCGAGGCTGCCAAGAGGTCGACAATCTGCGACTCGGTGCGATAGAGATATGAAGCGCCAGTTCCACGCATGCTGCGGGAACGCTGGAACGAGGTCCATCGTCGTGGCATACCCATTGTCTTGAGGGCCTGGCAAATGTCGCGACTGTGCAGATACTCTTTGGAGTTGCGAACGTCAGTAACGTACCACATCTTGTCACGCACAGCCTTGACACGCCTGATCATTCTATCAATGAGACCCTCGTGGCGCTCCTGGCTCTGCTTGAGCCAAACGAGCCAGGCATCGTACTCCTCAATCGCTGCAGCAGAGCGGCGGATAGAATCTCTCGGACCCCGAGCAAAGATATTGATGAGCGCTGCGAAGCCGTCACGTCGTAGAGAAGTAGACTCCAAGGCTTGGAGTTGATTGAGCGTCTTCCAGTAGACGTGGGACGAAACAAAGTCGGCCTGCGCCTTAGACTGCGATGACGCTGCCTTGAGCATAGTAATCAGAACAGGTTCAGGCCCTGGAGGTTGGGTTTTGGGAGACTCTGAGTCCTGCTGAGGGATGTCGTTGAGCCCCTTGCCGGAATCGGTACTCATGTGTTTCCTGTATGGGTTTCGGCTTGAAATGGATTTCTCCGATGTGATAATCTTGTTCTGAGACCTGTACCTTTTGACTCCCATGGCTCGATTGCTCAGTGGAGCACGTCCGGAGTCGGGTTCCAAGTTACGAGGGATCTCATAGTCCTCGACAAGTTTAAGGATGGAATTCCGTAGTTGGTGGTAGTCCTTGTCAATCCCAGGCCCATGGTCTGATTCATCTTCGTCGGTATCTGTGCTGGAAGAGTTTTCCTCATCCTCCAGGTCGTCATCCGGATCATATGTCATATGAGTCGAAAGCGTCTGGCCGTCAGAGGAGATGAATAAAACAGCCCATCGCTCGGCACAAGGGTGGCACAGGCCCCGAATGGCATCATATCCGAGGTTTTGGCTCATTTCGTGAATGGCGAGGCGAAGGCGATAGCCATCATCCTCGTACTTGTTGAGCTTCCGCTGGGTCTCCGCATCGGCGGGAGGCGAGAGACGGTTAGGAGTCAAGGTGCCAGGGTCATCCAGGCCTTCTCGAGAAGTTGTTGCATCACTGAAAACCGAGCCTGCGCTCGTGCTAATGATGGACGCGGTGTCATAGTTGCTATGCCTGGGGTTGGCGCTGGTTGAGATAGGCTGTGAGATTGCGGACATGCCCGAGACTGAGGCAGGTCCGGACCGGAAGCTTGAGGTTGCAGACCTTGGCCTCTTCTCCGGGAAAAGAGCATTTACCAACGTCACCAGATCAGCAGGGCTAATTACCAAATAAGGATGCACTTCGGCAGTCTCCCTTAAAGAGGTGATGGAACGCGCAGGTAGAAGCTTCGCAGCTGGGGCCTTGGACCGCGAGCCTTGGAACCTGGCGAGGATGCTCTCTACGTGGCCTTTGATCTTTGGAGGAACCTCGATGGGAATGCAGGTGGCCGACGGCTTACCGCTCCACATGCTTGATACATACTCGTGGGCCTTCATGGCGACCTTGCGGAGAATCTTCTCGCGGGCGTACGGGGTGATGTGGTAATCAGAAAGCATACCATAGGCCTCGGGGTGGATGATGACTCCAAGCAGGAAGACAAAGAAGAGACATCTCCATACGAGCCATCGGGAAGTGTTCTCGACGTACTTGTTTTCGAGCTTGTTGAGAATGGCATTACCAAGTTCCAAGAGACCCTCGGGAATGCCCGTGGCATCTTCATCGTCAACAAGCTCAAAGAGCTCGTCCACCGCCCTATCGTAGAAAGCCTTGGCGGCATTTTCATCGGACTGGTCCCAATCAGATAGATTAAAGCGGGTGCCATGCTGGTCTTCAGCCCTGTCCAGGATGAAGGCACCGTCCTCGAGGATTTTCATTAGGTACCATTCCATGTTGGATCTGCCGGACCAGTCCCGCATAGCTGTCCAAATGTTAAGCACGGAAATCAAGAAATGCTCTCCCGTGGACTTGGGCTCCGAAATCAACCTGGCCAAGGCAGTAGCCCAAATGTCTGTCCGTCTCTGATCCTCGGAGCTATCCGGACCAGCGGAATTGGCAAAACATGTGTGGATTAGTATAGACAGGGGATCATGACGTTGGAAGGAAAGCAGCCTCTCAATGTCCACGTTGGAAGACAACTTGGATGGGCCTGTGTGGGATCGTGTGCTAGAGCGGCCATGGAAGGGGAGAACCGACTCAACAGGCTCAAGGCCCTTGTGGAAGGTGAGGAAGGCATTGAGTTCTGAGCTTGTTAGAGCACATATCCGCGCAGCCAGGTAGTCTGGGTTGGTCCGCAATTGGGTCATAAAGTCAATCAACGTCTCCCTCGCAGATGGGGAGACGTCGTTGAGGAATGGTGTCATGAAACGGAGAGGGCCAGAGCCAGGGGCAGCGTTGGTTGGCGTCTCAATGCTATCCGTGGAGAGCGACGGGCTAGACAAAGATTCCATCTCGGGCTCCAACAGGGCAAACTTTCGGAGCTCGTCGCAGCTCTTCCGGACATCATGAATAGCATTGTACAAGGATGCAAAGTTCTCCTTCTCGTCCCTGCGAAAGTTATCAACTAGGTTCCGATGGGCAGTCTCGCCACATCGGGTGAGGCGGGCACTCAGGGCCGTGGAGATGAGGCTCCTCTGTAGCCGGGTTCGAGTACTGGCACGCTTACGCTCCTGGTACTTAGACAGTCGCACGATGTGCGCAAGTTCCTCGAGGGTGGTATTGTTGTCATCGCGGGTCAAGTGGGAGTTGGTGTACAAGGATACGTCCTGGAGCAATGGCTTGGGAAACACCTTGTCGTTCGCGGGCGGCGGTGTTACCGCGGGCTTGATATCGCGAGATCCCTGTCGTGAATGTCCCGGAGACGGAATATTTGGTTGTGCCACGATGGGCTTCCTGGCAAAACTCATTGTGGGCGAATGTGGGTGCTGGCGGCCCCGGCGCGGGGCATCTTCGCTGCGTCGTGAAGGTGGCAAGGCGATGCGGGTCGAAGCAGAAAGCTGCTCTATAGTGTTTGCGGGAGCCGGTCCACGATCCGGACTGCGAGATCTATGTCTTGTTGAAGGGCGCGCAGCGTCCGCATGGCTTTCGGGTGATGGTGTGGGAGACCTCGAATCGTGCGTAACACTGCTGGGTGACACGGCTGGAAGAGCAGAGAGAATGTCAGTATACATGGCATGACCAAGCAAGTGGTGGGAGCTCTGTAAGCCCTGGGGCAAGCGGCGCGCAGACGTATTTGATACGTACGAGGGGGAGAGTGACCGCGTTCTGGCGATGAAAGAGAGCGTTGCATGGAAATCATAATGTGCCCATCAAGGGTCGACGTCGAGTTGCAGTCGGGCAGCTCGACAGGTAGCTTGAGCTCCAGGCTAAAGCTGCTACCGGGCTCGAAGACGGGCTACGCGGGGTCGTCGAAGTTCCGTGTGTGGGGGGGAGGGATGTATAGATTGCAGAAGAGCCTTGTCTCGTGCTCGCCTAATTGCGAAAGAAAAAAAGAAAGAATTGAAGAAATGAGGTGGTTGGTTGGTAATACCGGAAATCAAAGTAGTAGAAGTGGTGGAGGTGGTGTTGGTTGCAGTTGTATTAATAGCAGCGGCCAGTATGTTGCTGCTGCTACTGCTGCTGCTGGTATTGGTTATTGAAGGGACTCCAGCACCAGGGGGTAAGCCTAAGCTAAGGTATGGATGGGTAGGTAGTGGTGGTTCCGCACTGGTCCGATGAATTGAATCTGGGAGTTTGGATCTACCCGCAGCAAGGTTGCTGGAGTTAGTCGGGACGAAAAATGCGAAAAAAAAGAAGGGATGAGGAGAAAATAGAATAAGGGAGACAAGAGACGAGAAGGTGAGGGGGAGAAATGTTGCGGCTATCAAAGGCAACTTGTATTAGGGGATGGGAGAAAGGAAAGTTGAGACGATGGTCGGTCGGGGGGAGGCGCCAGTGCGGTGCGGTGCGCTGTACGTTACGGGACTACGGGACTACCTGACGGGTACGGCTGCTATAGGGGGGGGAGAGAGGGGGGTTTAGCAGGAAGAAAGAGCTGGGCTGGGCTGGGCTGGGCTCTGCTGGGTTGGCGCTCGCCGCTCGTCGGCTTGCTCGATGCATGTACCCCATCATGGGATTGGGATGGGAGGAGTCGAATGAAAGGCGCAAAACAACATGTGTGCATCATGTACTCTGACCGCCTATCGGTGAGATGCAGTACCTGCGCTCGACATGAAAAAACGCGCCGCCGATTTGGCAGTGGCATAACTGGGGAGTGGGGAAGGGAGCCAGCAGGGAACTCGACCAGCAGACGAAAGAAGCGGGCTTCGGAGTCGGAGAGGCAGAGGAGGGACAAAGAACTTGGTGTTGCAAAGGTCTGAGAGGAGCACATGACTCTACACATTGATTGGTCACAGCTAGAATAAGAACGTACCTTCTTGATACCTGCCAGCTGGCTCCTCAAAAACTCTTCTTACTACGACTACAATGCCCCTCTGTGAACCTTTTTTTGGTTTTTTTTTCTGGCTCTTTGTCTCTCAACTCAACCCATGTCGATAAAGTACGTACCATCCATGCATATCGCCATGCGAGATGTGTTGGCCATCATCCATCCCGGCGCTTGTGCGTTTCGCTGCCCTTTCAGCTTTCTTCTATTCCCCCCCCCTCCCCCCCTCTCTTTCTCTCCCTTTGTCTCTGCACGATTCGTCTTTCTTGTTCTATCTGATAGATACCGCCTTTGACAGATAGCAGGATCGGTGAAGGGGTGAGCTAGCGCAACGATGCTTTTTCCTTGTTTCGCGTTTTACATGACCAGAACAGGATGCAGTTTTACCCTATCTGGCTTGCACACGGAGCGGGCGGTGTCCTTTCGGGTCTCGTTTTTTACCCCCCAATTCACGATTATGCTCTCTGCAGGTGCCATGGGTATGCGTCTTGTCTGCGCGTGTTGTGGTATGAGAGAGGCGTGTGTGTGTGTATGTGCATGCTCGCGTGCGTGTTCCCGTTGGACTTTTTGTTGCAATGATGTTGATATTATATCACGCTGGGGTTTGTGATGTTGTAGTAATAATGCACAACCAAGTCAGCTATCAAGTCACAACACCATCTGACACACAATTGACAGCTTAGGTACACCAAAGATCACGATCACGCCCCTTCCCAGGATTTTTAAAAAAAAAAGTAAACACATCATCAGGGTGGCAAAAAACGCTACTTTGATACATTACGATGTAAATAAAAATAGTGAAATTTTTTATTCCCGCTTCTTTTTGTTGTTTCAAAAGTTGACAACGTAACCCTATTTCTTGGGTTACCTTTGAATACACACCTTGCGAGGTCTATTAGTGGGTAAAACATCAGGTGTGTGTGTTCGGGAGTTGCCAGTCTAAAACCCCCCTCCCCTCCTTCCCCCGGGGCGAAGAGAGGGGGGGGGCCAAGATGAGTTGTCACTGCATGTAGGCCAGCCGCATTCTGCATCATGCCTTTGGACTCCCACAAAAATCCAAACCCCCGTCCAAACTTCTACAACTAAAAATCAAACTCCACCTCCCCGAACCAATCCACTTCTTCCACGAGCATCTCACTTCCTCGCAAGCGGCAAAAAGAGGGCTGCCAACAACCAGATCCTTGGCCCTCCCCGGCCCCCAAGAACCAATCGTTCCCTCGTGCCCTGCCCTACCTCGAGTAAACAGTCCGCCCTTTCTTCTATCGAAAGAGAGAGAGAGGAGAGAGAGAGAGAAGACACAGAGGGGGAGTAAGAGGGTGAGAGAGAGCTTTGTGTGTATGTATGTACGATGCAGATGGTGCAAGGAGTATAGCAGAGCTGGTTCAAGTTGCTGCGTACCCCTCCCCTCCACCCCTCCTTTCATCCTTGTTGCACTTATTTTATACCGTGTCTTTTACGTGATGCACGCTGCTTATTCTTCATGATGCCCTCGTCCTTGTCTTGCCGCGGGTGGCAAATCAAAGTGACAGGTCTCATGGCACCTCCCACACACATCATGTATATTTCATAAGAAATGGAAAGTCGTGCTTTTTGTCAACTTACTCGCAGCTGTAAAGGTTCGTGATATAGCGATGGACAATGCAGCTACCCGTCCACTTACAATACAGTTCTTTGCCCCCTCCCGTCCCCGGCAAGACCCATCATCCCTCGTGCGACTCAGAATTCTGTGAACCCGATACTCCCTTCTTCTGAGAGATATGTACGTACGCGATCATGCACGTCAGATAGCCGCCTGATGAGCTTCATGTCATGATCAAACCCACCTTTTTGTTTATCCCGCTGTTACGCTGTTACAGAAGAAGTCGATGAAGTCTTTTTCTAGGTGTATTCGCTCAAGTATCACGTCGACGTGGCTGCATGTTGTCAGACTACGTGCCTACCATGCCCACGGACGGTGGCGAATTGTTCTACTATGCCACGGTTGTACAGATTGCCTGGTAAGTGGTGGATCAATCTACCAGTTGGGTCGCTGTTTCTGCTGCGTTTCCGACTTCTCACTTTTTCATGTATTTCGGTGAACAGACATGCGTGTCCTCACTGGCGCGTGCTGGGCATGATGCAGCTTGCAGCTTCATTACCCCAACCTATACCAGGGTCCATTATATCACATTCCCCCCATGAGACATATTGACAAAAAGACATATGGTGCATATGTCAAGACATTTGTATTCATCCGGCATGCATCATTTCGTTGCAAACGCGATTAACTCCATTTGCCTGAATCCCAGGCCGCACATCATGCATGCATTGTAGCCTTGCCCAGTTTTGCCCGCTCAACGCCAGTAGTATCTTCTTTAGAACGTAGTATGTACAGATTGCAAGGCCGTGCCCACGGCGCGTTACTAGTCTCAAGCCCGGGACGCGCCAAATCGAATATCAAACTCCTTCAGCACGCTCATGATGCTGGCAGCTTCCACCTCGACTGGCATGATTCGGCCAGGCGGGCCTTCACTTCCCTGACCGCCAACTGGCGTGGCCCTCAGCTTTGGGAGCCAAGATCCAATGTCATCGGAAGCCCTGTCAAAGTAGCGATGACTCGACAGCGTCTGGTACGTTTCGGCACAGCTAAGCCCCAGACTCGGCAGGCTGGGCAGCGTGATCTTCTCCTGCATGCTTGGCTCCGACTTACAGCAGCCTCCGTTGGGGCCCTTCCCGCCGCAGCAACCTCCCCCAGAGCCACTTTGCTCGTTGCTGAACTTGGCGGCCATCAGGCGGCAGAAGAGGCCCGACTTTGGGTCTGCCTGGCATTGGGCGCAGGTCCCTGGCCCGTTGGCTCCACAACCACCGCGAGCCTTTGAGGCCTTATTGCGGCGGGGAAGCTTCACTGCACCGTCCGCCGTCATCTCCATGGCCAACGACATCGTGTCCGGCTCTGACGGTGGAGGTGTCTGCGCTTGGTGGGCAATGGGTTGAATGATTGGGGGTAGGGTATCAGTTGACGGTGTCAGCGAAGGGGTTGCCAAGGAATTGTCTGCACAGACGCAATAGGTTCCATCTTTGCAGAAACCACATCCATCCTTGAGATCCATTGAGTCATCGTGAGATGAGTTGATAGGCTGCATCGTCTGCTGCGTGTGCGTGTGTCGGACATGAACCATCGACGTGCTTCCTTTACGACGCTTCTCGTCAGATGCTGGACCTGAAGGCGAGAATGGACGCTTCAGTTCCGAGCTAGATGCTACGGCTGTAAGAACCTCTTCGACGCAAGCACACCTGTCGGGTGAGCATTTGCCGCAAGTGAGCGTCGCACCTGTATCAGGGTTTTCGATAGAGGGGAGTGTAGGGGTCAATGACTCGTGAGGCTGGCTTCCAGGAGTGTTGTGTCTCGTATTTGATTGGCGCAAGCCTCGTAACTGTGCCGGATTGCTCACATTGCCGTGCCGAAAATAATCCTCATCCTGGCGTCGCTTGAGGGCCTCACGTTCAGTCTCGGCACAAATCCTCTCCTTGCGTTCTTTCTCTAGCATATCCTCCAGCAGTAGGCATCGGGAGCGGAAAGACTGAACCTCCAACTCGAGTTCCCTGACCTTGTCCTTGAGTTCGATTTGATGCTTGTCGTACTCTTCCTTTTGCTGATCCAATTGCTCTTCCAGCTCTCCCACACGAGCGGCCCGCCGCTCTCTAAAAGCCCTCTGCGCTGCACGATTCTGCGCCTTCCTCTTGGTAGGCGGGGTATCTGTCGCAGGCTTCCTTCCGGGCTTTGGACGTGGAGGGACGACCCATTCCCTCGAGGTCATCGACAATCTCGGTGCACCATCAGCAGTGGGAGCGGTCCCGTTGACCGTCGGACTTGGAGTGAGGATGGCAGACATTGCAAGCTCATCAATGGGGGGCAACGTGATTTGTTGTGGTGGCGGAAGCAGTAGAGGGCCAAGTGTCGACCTTGTCGGTAGCTGCTGACCTGAATGCGATGGATATTGACAATGGTAGTAGTAGTGGTGGCGTGATGATTCGTGGCGGGGAAAATAATCTGGGGATCGCGGGCTGCCGTTAGGAGAATGAGATGACGAGTCGGAAGGGGAGGAGCGAGTCGCGAACGGTGGCGGGCGGCCAGGAGCATCTAAATAAATGCCTCCCAGGTCTTGGGGAGGAGACGATGTGGAAGAGGTTTCTGGTCGGACCATTTGCGGTGGAGAGTCTCTCTGCTGCGGCACTCGGAGATCCGAACATCGCTGGTACTTAGCGCGGCCTAAGACGGCGGTATCTCTCCAATTCGAGTGAGACATTGATGTGATTGCATATACGCTTCTGTGGGCAGAATAATATTCTAAACTTTCAAAATAAATCAAGAAGCTACAGAGTTTATGGTGATGAGTTTATTCGGTTTCTAGACTTAGTTGTAGTTTGGTCTCCCACTGAGCGCGTTGAGCATGTTTGAGCTGGATACACGGCTAAAAGTACCCTCATTGTCTGCCCCGATACTTGCTCTATATCAGTTCCACGAGACTCGGGTTTGTAAAAAGCCTTTTCGGCAGATCTTCAATTGATATATAGCCTGCGAAAGTTAAATCATCAGGTGAAACATGAATGAGTCTTTTTCTTTTACGCAATAAGTATGCGCGTGGCACCGAACACAACCGAATTACAGTCGAAAGAGGCAGAGTCGAGGGATCAAGTGGAGCTGATGATTCGATTGATAAGATTTAGATTGATAAAAATCTGCCAACCTGCAGGGTCGCTCCTTAGTGTGTTCCACCCATCCACCGTGAAGTAACGAGGGCCGCCCAGAGGGCAACTGAACGCATGAACTGCGACTTCAGGGTCCAAACGATCTTGGCTCGCAGCCAGACAGATTATAAAATCTTGTTTCGATGTATTGCCATACGAACAATTCATCTTTTTCTATGAGTATGGGCTTCAGTTGAATGGTAAAGAGCATTCAACCATTTTGGCGACTTGGTTATTCTGGCGCCGAACCCATTCTCAACCCAACACTAGTAACCAAACTTGTCACGCCATGATGCGGCCTCCCCTCTTTTCTAAGCCTGATCCGCTGATTTACGATTTACATTACAAACATGGACGAGGAATGGCTCGGTAGATACTTTCCAGACACTGACCGGTTATCGGGGTCACATCAGCCCATCATCATACGAGTGTTGGCTACCCTGACTAGTCATGGACAGAATATTCCGACCCAATATGCACCCAAACATAAGGCCAAATGAGGTCGGTGTATTTTGGTACCGAGTGGCCTGACAAAACTGAGGGTGTGAAAGAATCGTTTGGTCTTCTGGGTCTGCCTCCATTTGCATGCCGATTTCGGAGGAAGTCTCGCTTGTAAATGTGTTGTCGAGTCTGTAGAGCGATCACCATCCTGGGTACTTTATATGTAAGAATATGATTATCACAGTTGAACTCACGGGCGCACCTGGCAATATTAGGGGATTGCCCGTTGAGTTGGTCCGGAGACATGCACCAAGTGGGGTTATTCATTAAAGCAGCTTCTGGCCAGCACCGCCAGAACGTCCACCACAACAATTGATGAGGTCGAAGAACCATCAAAAGCCTTTCAATTGACTTAAAATATTGTCAATACACAGCAGACTGCTCAAGACATTTGAGAAGAGTGATTCGACCCCCGCGCCACCATGGCAAACCTGGCACCACCCCGTCAGGCCAACTTCGACCTTCCCTCGTCCAACCCGACCTCCTCAGCCACTTCAGACACATCCGATGATGTGCCTCTACCATTCCCCGAAGCCCTACCCCGCTCAGACTTCCTAGCTCCAGACTTCGACCCTGCCTCATACCTATCAGCGCTTCCCCACCGCCATCAAACCCTTGAGGACCTAAGGTCGGAACTCCGCGATCGCAGCGGTGCCATTAGCTCCGAGCTGCTCGAGCTCGTCAACTCCAACTACACGGCGTTTCTCTCGCTAGGGAGCGAGCTCAGAGGTGGGGACGCCAAAGTCGAGGATGTCAAAGTCGCACTGCTGGGATTCAGGAGGGCAGTCGAGGATGTCAAAAGCCGCGTGGCCGAGAGGAAAGACCAAGCAATGACTCTCAACAGCGAGCTGGGGAACGTCAGGTCCGGCATAGAGCTCGGGCGCAAGATGCTAGAGGTCTCGGATAGGCTTTCATCTTTGGAGGAACGACTTGCGTTGGATAGCTTGCCGTCCGATGCCCAGGGGCATAGGTGGGGAGACGACGGCAGCGACGAGAATGATGATTATGACGACGACGATCATGTCGAGGGGTTGGTCGGGAGCTCACCTGCAACTCTTGCTGTCTCAGCCTCCGAGTGCAGTCGAATTACGGCACTGATCGATTCACTAGACCAAGAGCATCCATTTGTGATCAAGTTGGAAGAAAGGTTGACAAGATGTAGAAATACACTGTTGTTAGACCTTGGTAACGCCCTGAAAGAAGCGAGCGGAGCTGGCACCAAAGGACAAAATAGAGTCATGAGATACCTGTCCATATATAGAACCTTGGACGCGCAAAAGGAGGCTGTGAATGCGCTTAAAAAGGCATGAGGCTCTCAGAGGGAGGGGCAAGACGCTCAGAACTGATACCCATTCACGACTTCATGATTCGTTTTCTGGTACTTTGATAATAATGTGACATATGATACAATTTTACACGCCCATCGGCTCTCTACATGATGCCAGATAGATCTGCCTCAGTGATCGGATCATCCACATTGCGCAGCTTGCCGTTCAAGCTGATACCCGGCCCGTTCGTCGTGCTCAGAATCACCTCATGAACTTCCTTGGGTGTTGTCTCCGCGAGCTCACCAACCTCCTTCTTCAACCTCGTCATGAATGCACTAAGGTTCGTCTTCAGCTGCTGAGGGTTATGTCCCAACTGGCCAATTGCGAGACGCACGACGCCCTCTCTCTCACGGTAGTCGGCGGCACCAGCCGAATCGCGAATCGCCCTCACAACATCGCTAACAATTGTCCTCATTTTCTTGTTGGGCATAAGGCCCCTCGGACCGAGGATCTTTCCCAAATTGGCCTTCATCAAGGCCTTCTCGCTAGCTTCGTGGCACAACAAACGATCAAAGTCAATCTTCTCTTGACGAATGGCTTCGAAAAGCGTGTCCTCGCCGACAGCAATTGCACCGGCGGATACGGCATTGTTGGCGATATCGCTGCCCTCAGGACAGATGACGGCGATCTTCCAGTCGCTCTGGACGGGGTTTGGCAGTCGCATACTGCTCTTTACGACGGGTCCACTGCGAATAGTCTTAAGATTGACAGAGACCTCGTACTTTATAGACCCCGGTGGGTTGCCGACTTCGTATGCTCGCAGGATTCTACGCAGTCTTAGTCTTAATCCCAGCCATGCTCTTTCTTCAGATGCAATCGTTACCTCATAGCCTCGCATAGCGAATACTGGGGGAAATCGCGCTTCTCTAATTTATGCCGCCTAAAGTCCTTCGACACAGTTCTCTTCTTCTTGACCTTGCCCTTGAGTCTGATAACGCTAGCATTTCGGGTTTGCACGAGGGCGGGGGCAAGGTATTTGGGTATCGTGGGTGCGACAGGCCGTACGGGCTGCTTTAGAGACAGCCTGACCATCGAGGCTAGACATCGGTCGATTGGCGCCATCGTTGCGGTCGTTGGTTGACAGGTATCGATATCTGCAGCCTGCGACAGCTTCAATCACGCAAAAAGAAGAAAGTGCCTAGCATACCTATCAGTTCTTGGGGTTTGTTATCGATAGGATAAGAAGGGCGCTTATCATCCTACCTATCCACTATCTATGACTACCCTATAAACATTCAAGTTCTCCCAACAAATTCAGCGGTGTCGTTGAAAGAATTACCTACGGACTTGATTTTTTTTTAGACATGATTAATAATTCTCATATCTATCAGCATATCTTAGTAGGCCTATGGAAGCTACATATGGCATGTTAGTATTTAGACCCAAAGTGTTAATCCCAATAACCCGCATCGCACATTGTACTCCGTTGATTGCGATAAATCATCAAACTAACACTGCAATAAATGCATTCATAACAATCAATGCCTTCAGGATAATCTCCGTACTCGCCATAATCACAAGGTACGTAATACAGCAAATCTGCTCGCACCGCCCTCTCGTCAGACCCAGCCTGACAGCTCAGCTTATGTTTGAACTTTTCAATAACCGCACGCTGCTTCCGTCGATTATTGTCTGTTGTTCTTCCTCGGCTCTCCCTTGCTCTCGGAGAAAATTTAGCGTTAATGCTACCAGCTTTATTGGTCGTAGCTTATGTTACTGTAGCCGAAAGAAAAACTATGGCCAGTATGCAAAGAAGATTAGGAATGCCAATGGACAACCAGCAATCGGGGCTTGTGTAATCCACTAGCTCGGCATCCCAATCAAGCCACCTTTGACACCACTTGACGTCAGGTGGCCCAACAATGTTCCTGAAGACTGATGGGCCCAGGCGGGCGATGCCCCAGTGGTATGCTGCTGGATGATTGCAGGTTTCGTTGTCGTAAGTTTGGAAGTTGACGCTCAGGAAGACGTTTCTAGGAAGATACGGCTTCCCGTGGGCTACAACAGCCTCAATTATCTGCGCTGCAAGCTCAGCGTAGAGGCCACTCTCAACCGTCTCGGGCTCATCCCAAGCGATGGATTCTTTCTCATTGCCAGCAGAGAATGCGATTCCCGGAACTCCTAACCTGGCGGCTACAGCAGCGGCACCTATGACGCCTGACTCAAAGACCTTGTGCCCAACCGCTTTGCCATTGTTAGGACCTGTAACAGCGAGCTCTGCCTTGAGCCCATTCCATCTGATCGGGCCAAACTTCTTGATACCCATCTCCATTGCTGTCGCAGGGGGAGAGTTGACCCAAAAAAGATCAGGCTGTGTTCTGTTCTGACCCCATTTGTCGCCGAACCCAATGCAGCTGTTGTGGTGACATGGCTCATTGCGCTCCTTAGGTTCCTCTCGCTTGAGTCCTGTACGGAGTTGTTAGCCCTTAATACCTTGAATTGCCGATGACCATGCGTAGACCTACCGGCTTTAGATCGGTCTTCAGTAGGGGCAGAGATGATCACATCATAACCTTGGTCAGCTAATCGCTGATTGAATACTCGGACGCTGATCAGCCCAGCCATCGTCGTTGGACAAGACAATCCTGACCCCGGAGACACTCAGAGAGAAAGCTGTAGCGAGTACCATCGAAAGCTTCATCGCGATAAGATCTGACAGTGGCCTCGTCCCATGCTAGGTTTTCTTTTTCATCATTAGGAAAACTAGACGTGCCTGTGGGCGACAGATTTTTATTTCTCAACAAACATGGTGGTTGGTGCCTGTCATCACAGAAGCGCCGACTTTATTATGGCCACAAATGCCACAAAGCCATGCCACTGGTGGCAAAGAGGTGTAAAATGGCAGACTTCATGAGAAGCCCTATTTTTCATGTCTCCTCGACCCACCCAGGTGGTTGCACTCATAATAAGGAGAAGGGCGGAAAGCCTCAGGAGGGTATTCATCCTTGGTTGGGTCGATCCAGAGCAAGCGAAAGAGATGTCTGCCTTTCTAAATGCCTGTGAAAGATTGCGAGGTCATATCCGAGCTCGAAGTATCCGTGTGACGAGAAATTAACGCTTATTTAGTTTTCGTACAAGGCCATTGGGATAGTTTGATGGCACCTCCCTGCTAATACCGTATTACCAGTATTCTTGTATTCTTTGTCGAGCACCATGGTGACTATGACACATTTGGCTTGGAAAGGAAATTAGTGTTTTAAGACAGTGTTTTCAGACTCAGCCGGAGGATGGTACTGGATGGTTCAAATTGTGGCATGCACATTAAAAGCAAACTTTGAGACATGGTACTGCCTCTAAATCCTTTATCCACTTTTTGCCTTTTTCTTATCGGTACGTCGGGATCGCATGAGGTTGAATAAGGCGGAGGTGAGGTCTGTAGCCCGAACGGATGTAGTCGTTAGTGGAGCCTGACTCCCTTGCGGTTCCAGAAGCTGAACTCTTCGCAGGACCTGCTGATTTGTGTCAGCAGCATAGTGCAGCCATACACATAAAAAGGCAGAGAAAATTGAAGGTAGGACCTATATGCCAAACGAGCCCTATACAAAATTATTGCAGGTAACCTTCAGCTCACATTGACGTTCACGAGCTGAATTTTGAGCAAGTGCCGAATGCGGCCGTTTGTGCCTTCTTCGCGGAGCCGGATTTTCGACCGGACCTTCCGCTGGGATCGTAGCGATCGAGCTTGGAGTACTCGATACTTTGACTTGTGACCTGTTCCTCGCTCTAGGCTTAGTCCTCGAGACCTCGGTCTGCCCTGCTGTCCTCTGGACAGGCGCTCACCCTTGAGCAGGCAGTTCCACGTTGGCTCTTGGGGGTAGACTGGCCTCATAGGGCCAAAATACGACGCCCGCATTTGGCTGCGTCTCGTGGAGCTTCAAGGTCGGAATATTTTGTCCATGACTTACCTGGGTGGCCCTTGCGTCTCCTGCACCACATCTTAGCCGCAGAGCCGACTCCACTTCCTAATAGTACTTGCACTTGAAGCTCAGCGCCGGCAAGAGCCCAGGTCGCACGCACTCTCCGTGATCTTTCCCATTCTGCCAGTCATTCTCACTTTCACCTTCCCAGGCCTCTTCTCCGCCCTCTCGCCCTTAACACTATCCGCCCACAAAGATCACCCGCAAATACACTCAAGTGCATGACTCGCTCTCCTCAACCCCATTGACCCTTTGGGTTTTTCCCACATCTCCCTATCTGAATGTAAGTCGACCTGTTGTCTTACCACTTCCCATATATTAGTGGCCGCTGTAAAGGGCGTATCTCATCTAGTACTCGCTGTCATTAGACTTTTCCGCTGATTCATAACCGGTTTCTTGCAGCATTCTCGCGAATGATTCGGCCACTCGCTCAAGTTATCTGCGACTAGACAAATCTCTTACACCTGGTCAGCATACACTTCAGTTTGTCTCTGAACTCCACGGTCTCGATCGAGCCTACCATGCGACCAGCGAAGTGACAGCAGCAACATATGGAAAACGCATACATCATTATCCCGCACGCTCGAACGTTTGAACCCAGACTGGCAACCCGACGTTTCTTTCCGATCTCTCCATCATTGGTGCGCCTCCCACTCAACCGCAATTTACGCGCAACATGGTCCTCGCACCATCTACTACTGCCGGGGCGGCCCCTGCCCCTGGCCAACAGAGCAATGGGAACGCAAATCCAAGCACGCGAAGTTCCCCTGCTGCGATAGCGAATGCAGCAAAGGCCAAGGGCAAGGTTAACTCTAATGGCTATCATCCGCCGAACGCGAATGCTCCGTTGAGCTCTCTCGTGAGCCCAGCTATGGACCTCACGTCTGTCGAACGACGCGGCCAACCGACCGCAGTTCGAGAACCTATTAAGAAAAAAAGTCGCCCACACGGTGTTGAGGAAGCACCGACGTACACCCCCACAGAGGAAGAATGGCGCGACCCTCTCGAGTATCTAAAAAAGATCTTTGCGGAGGCATCACAATATGGTATTTGCAAGGTCATTCCTCCGGACTTTTGGAACCCAGAATTTGCCATAGATACAGAGGTAAAGCCTACGTACCGTGCCATGCGTGTACATGGCTTCTCTTAATGGAATCTTGGCTAATGTCTTGATAGAAGTTTCATTTCAGAACCCGCAAGCAGGAGTTGAACTCCGTTGAAGGCAGTAAGTGTTGACATGGATCGTGACACAATTCACCAAATGGATTGCAATCTGACTATCATATAGGTAATAGAGCAAATATGTCATACTTAGATGGTCTCATGAAATTTCATAAACAGCAAGGAAATGCTCTTCAGCGGTTCCCATATGTCGACAAGAAACCTCTTGACCTTTACCGCCTGAAAAAGGCTGTTGAGTCGCGCGGCGGTTTTGATAAAGTTTGCAAACTGAAAAAGTGGGCAGAAATCGGGCGAGACCTTGGTTATAGTGGCAAAATCATGTCGTCTCTGTCGACATCTTTGAAAAATTCCTTTCAGAGATGGCTGTGTCCTTACGAAGAGTATCTTCGGATTGCAAAGCCTGGTGTTCATCAGCAGCTCGAAGCGGAGTATGGCGGGCCTCTGACACCAAGTCCAGCCCCGACACCTGCGAAGAGATCGAATGTTGGAACACCTTCTAGCGTCCGAGCTAACTCTCCTGCACGGAACGCTTCTGATGCTTTGCAAACGAGCTTCGGTAGCCACAACGACAGAGATGGCGATGTGGCAATGTCCGATTCTACCCCAGCAGCGACGCCGGCTTCAACCTCTGGATTCACAGCAGTCAACACAGGTGGCTTTACCGCTGTTAACGCTGGTTTTAAGAGCGTTAACCGTCCCATCAAACGGGAAGCCTCGAGCTTTACGCCAGATTCAAAGCGTGCCGAGCATGCGACAGAGTCGGCAAGGAACACACCGGAGTCCCGCCCACCAAGTCTCGCAGCTGCTGTTGCTATGAAGCGTAACGCAAGTGCTGATACCGCAGCTGAGATTATTAAGAAGGATATGGAACTGGCAAAAGATGATGGCGAAAATCCTGGCCGCCGCAGCAAGCGACTCAAGAAAGACAACGTGCCCACTGTTGCTGGATCCCACATGTCCATTTTCCGCCCGACTGTACCCCGCATCCCACGAGAGGAAGACACCTCGGGCAATGAAAAATGCGCAAGTTGCGGACGCGGTGAAGAGGTCGAAACACTGTTTATCTGTGACTCTTGTGATCATGCCTACCATGGCCAATGCCTGGATCCCCCGGTCAAGCGTCGACCAGAGGGTGAATGGAATTGCCCTCGGTGCTTGGTAGGCGATGGTCAATTCGGATTTGAAGAAGGTGGTCTGTATTCTCTCAAGCAGTTCCAACAAAAGGCGAATGATTTCAAACAGGGCTACTTTGAGACTAAGATGCCCTATGATGAGACCTTAAAATGCCATCGGCCCGTCACAGAAGAGGACGTCGAGAAGGAATTCTGGCGCCTTGTTGCTGACCTGGAAGAGACAGTCGAGGTCGAGTACGGCGCAGATATTCATTGTACAACACACGGGTCGGGGTTCCCGACACTCGAGAGAAACCCACTGAGCCCTTATGCCGCTGACCCATGGAATTTGAACATTTTACCTTTCCACCCTGAAAGTCTTTTCCGGCATATTAAATCGGATATCTCTGGCATGACAGTACCATGGGTCTACGTCGGTATGATCTTCTCGACTTTTTGTTGGCACAATGAAGATCACTACGCGTACTCAGCTAATTATCAACATTTTGGGGCTACGAAGACTTGGTATGGCATTCCCGGTGAGGATGCAGAGAAGTTTGAGGCTGCGATGAGAGAAGCAGTGCCTGAGCTGTTCGAGACACAGCCTGATCTACTCTTTCAGCTTGTTACCCTCCTGACTCCCGAACACTTGAAAAAGGCCGGCGTACGAGTCTATGCTCTTGATCAACGCGCGGGTCAGTTTGTCTTTACATTCCCACAAGCGTACCACGCTGGATTTAATCACGGTTTCAACTTCAATGAGGCTGTGAATTTCGCACCCCAGGATTGGGAAAGCTATGGCTTGGCAGGTGTTGATCGTCTGCAAGCATTCAGAAGACAGCCATGTTTCTCCCATGACGAATTACTGTGGACTGCAGCAGAAGGCAGCGCTAATTCGGGGTTAAATATCCAAACGGCGAAGTGGCTGGCGCCAGCCCTGGCTCGTATTCAAAAACGAGAACTAGCCCAGCGAAAGAACTTCAAGATCAAGCATCTAGAATCACATACTCATCGTTGTAGCATTTTTTCGGATGGCGATGAGTCGTGTCCTTTGACTTTCGAGGTTTCAGATGAGGATGTACAAGACGAAGATGAACAATGCTGCAGCTACTGCAAGACTTTTGCGTTTTTGTCTCGCTTCAAGTGCTTGCAGACGGGCAAGGTCATGTGCATATTGCATGCCGGTGATCATGCCTGCTGTGACGTCTCTGAGGCTCAAAGATTTTCCGGAAAGGGCCATGTCTTGATCTACCGGAAGCAAGATGAGACGCTTACAGCGACTCTCAACAGAGTTGCAGAAAAGGCCAATCAACCCGAGCTCTGGGAAGAAAAGTATGAAAAGCTGCTGGATGATGCACGGCCGCCTCTTAAAGCTTTACGTACACTACTCCATGACGGAGAGCGCCTCCCTTTTGAACTGCCTAGTCTTCCTCTTCTGAAAGAATTTGTAGATCGTTGCAACGAATGGGTTGAGGAAGCTACCAGTTTTCTTGTTCGCAAACAACAAGTTCGACGGAAGAATGAAAAAACTTGGGGCATTGGCCGAAAGTCCATTTCTGGCCAGCGAGACAGAGAGACTCGAACTGTCGCTGACTTGAACAGACTGATACAGGATGCAGAGCAAATTGGCTTTGACTGTCCCGAGATAGAACAACTCCAGGAAAGAGCGTCTGCCGTTAAAGAGTTTCAAGTAAAGGCTAAACGCGCCCTCGATAATTCTGTCACTGGGACTTTGGAAGTAGTCGAAGAGCTTATTGAAGAAGGGCGTGCGTTCAATATCGAGATTCCAGAACTCAACAGCCTATCTAGAACTCTAGACCAGCTGCATTGGGAAAGCAAAGCGGAAGCGAGTCGTGGAACTATCATGTCTCTTCAAGAAGTGGAACAAATTATTGAAGAAGGCAAGAGCTTGCAAATGCCACGACATAATGCTCACCTAGTGCATTATAACAAACAACTGCAACTTGGAGAATCGTGGGAGAAGAAGGCCAAGGAGCTAATCCATGCTGAATTTGTTCACTATCCGCAACTAGAGGCACTGGCTACCCAGGTGACAGCGAATGCTCTACCGGTCTCGAAAGATACGTTCTCGACAGTTGAGGCTATCTTGCACAAGCAACGCGAGGCTCATCGCCAGATAGTCGACTTGACAAACCGATGCCAAGATCCTGATGCTCGCAACAGGCCGAGATACGGAGAGGTTCTTGAATTATCCAGGAAACTCGAGGATCTGAACTCCAAACCAAATGGCACCATCGACTTGGAGAACGAGAAGAAACGTCACGAGGACTGGATGCGGAAGGGCAAAAAGCTTTTTGGGAAATCAAATGCGCCTTTACATATCCTCAAAAGCCATCTCGAATACGTATTGGAGCGAAATACGGATTGTTTCGACACTGAAAACGACACTCCTCGACAGCCTGCTGAACCGGTTTCAAGGGAGGTCACCCCCGACAACGGTGGCCCTCGCTGGGAGAACTCGAGGCCTAAGCAAGTATTCTGCATTTGTAGAAAGGTCGAGGCCGGCATGATGATTGAGTGCGAGCTTTGTCATGAATGGTAAGTTGACCAGCAAGGCCTTGAGGCTCTCCTAACTTTGAACAGGTACCACTGCAAGTGTCTCAAGATTGCGCGTGGTAAAGTCAAGGAAGATGACAAGTATACCTGCCCTATCTGTGACTATCGTACGAGAATCCCGCGGGATGCGGCCCGACCCAAGCTCGAAGATTTAATTTCCCTCGTCGACGAGATCGCAGGCCTGCCATTTCAACCGGAGGAAGAAGAACTACTACGAAAGATCATCGACAACGCAGAGCAATTCCGTCAGAGAATTGCTCCATATTGCAGCCCTCTCCTATCAACTGAAGCCGAGATAGAAACCCAAAGGTTTTATCTCCGTAAGATTGAGGGCGCCGAGGTTCTGCTCGCTTTCGAGACCAATTTCTTCCGCCAGGAGCTACACAAGTGGTGTCCAGTTGCGCCCCAGCCACCGCCAATCCTCGAAGTGTCGTTGAGCACGAGGAAACCCCGCCCTACAAAGCTGCAGAAGATGCTTGCTGAGTACGGTGTTGACAACCCCGACGACCTGCCGGAACATGCGAAGGGCAAAGCTAATAGTCTCCGACGCAAGGCTGCCAATGCAGAGGCTGCTGCCGCCGCCGCCGCCTCAGCAACAGGTTCTATCGGGCAGCCATCAAGCAATACCGCCTATGGTACCCCGACATTCTTCCCTAGTTCTTCACAACATTCCCCTTCCACTCACCGGGGTTCCTTCGGCGCTGGGACTGGTGAAGAACATGGTGCTGGCCGAATGGACATTGATAGTAATTTGCACCCCAGTCTTTTGGGCCCCCAAGGCCCACAGTTGATGCCAGAAAACCAATCTATGTCTCTTGAGGACAGAATCCTTCGTCAGGGAGAAGTTGACATTCAGAATGAGGCAGAAAAGAGTAAGACTCTCGATATCCTTCGACGCACCGAGCATGGCAGACAGACAGCAGAACAAATCTGGGGCCCCAATGTTTGGGAAGCAGGGCGGAGGTCGGTTAGTGATCACGGCCGATCTATCACTCCAGCAAACATTGACCCAATGATGAGAGAAGACGATGGGAACGTTGATCAAATGTTCAAAGATATGACTAATCAGGACGACGATGACAATCAGAGGACGAAAGATATCCCTATCGATACTCAGCTTACGGCTGCCTCGTTGGAAACAGAACGAAACGGGATGGATGCATTATTAGACCGGGATTGAGATGGGATTAAGTAGATGAAAGGTGTTCTGCTTGAGGAGTTAAACGTAACAAGGCGATGGATGGTGTGGCGTTTTGATGGCTCTATAATCCTTAACATGGTGGAGAACGGGCGTTGGGACTTCGAACTGGTTTCGGCCATTCGTGTATGATAGATAATGCTTGAGTTATCCGTGTATGAAATTAGATTAGTTCTGCTTCATGGCGCATGAAAGAAGCTATTATTAGGGTCTGGAATTTATATCAGCTCATTGATCTTATCACTCTTATCATCATAATTTACGAAGGCTTGTTCATCAATACGCCGTTTCTGGTCTTTTCTACCTTGTCCTGCTAGTGCCTGGAGCGTTGAGCCCGACTTGAATGCTAAGTCTACCTGTGATCCGATGCAAAAATGTTGTCGTGCTTGCCATATCGCAGTGAATGATACCAATTGTTGAATACATGGTCTCGTGCCTGTATGCCCGCCCCTTAACGCCAGATGAAATACACAAACCTCAGATCCAATTCGATTTGTCCAAGAATCTGATTGTTCCCAAAACAATCAATCACCCATCATGTGAAGAACAGGTCACCTTTACCTGTTGACACCGACGAGACTGAGGAACTCGTTCCTGGTCTTGGACTTGCGCTCGAAGCAGCCAAGGACGCAGCTAGTGATTGTGGTGGTGGTGGTCTTCTCGACGCCGCGCATAACCATACAGAGGTGGGAAGACTCCATGACGACGGCGACGCCCTGGGGTTTGAGGATCTCCATGATGGCGTGGGCGACCTCCTTGGTGAGGCGCTCCTGGATCTGGAGGCGGCGGGCGAACATCTCTGCGATACGGGGTAACTTGGAGAGGCCGATGACGGTCTTGTTGGGGATGTACCCGATGTGCATCTGCGGCTGAGTGTTAAGAGAAAGGTCTTTTGTATATATGTGAGAGGTCTTTTAAGTTGGAAGACGTACCTTGCCAGTGAAGGGAACCATGTGGTGTTCGCAGAGAGAGAAGATTTCAATGTCCTTGATGATGATCATTTCGGAGTGGTTCTCGTTGAACAAAGCTCCGTTTGTAATGGTGTCGACATTGTCTTGGTATCCCTTTGTCAGGAACAGCAAGGCTTTGGCATAGCGGGACGGGGTGTCCAGCAGACCCTCGCGGTCAGGGTCCTCTCCAAGACATTCCAGTATCGTGCGCACGGCGCCGTTTATCTTTTGGATGCGCGCGTCGGTCTCCTCCTTGGTCTCGTTGGCGCGGGCGCGCGTGCCCTTTGTCGGCCTGCACAGCCCGTCGTCCTCGATGATGGAGACCTCCTCTGAGATTTGCTGGAGCTTGTTGCCCCGCGCCGGGGCCTCATCTCTGGGGTCCCGCGCCGCCTTGCCAAGGCTGTTCCGGCGCTCGTCGAATGCGCCCTTGCGTTTTGGCTTGCCGTTGATGACGGCGGCGGCGCCGACGTCGCCGGCGGATGCCTTCTTGTCCCTGCGCTTCTTCTTGGAGGCGCGGGCCTCGCTGCCGGAGGAGGAGGAGGAGTTGTCGGAGACGGCGCCGTCGACGGGGCGCTTCCGGGAGATGACGGCCTTGGTCTCCTCTGTGGGCGGCATGATGGGTGGATTGCGTGTTGGTAGAGTCGCTTGTGTACGGGAGAAACGGACAGTCAGATAGTATACAAGGAAATATGAAAAAGAGGAAAGGAGAATGTGAATTGAATGAGGGGAGGTATTGAACAATAGGAAAGGTAAAAAAAAAAAGACGGACCTGAAGTAAGATCCTATGACTGACTTAGACTACTAGCAGCAAGCGGCAATGGTCGGCGCTTTGTCCAAGGGTTCTTCTAATACTAGGTACTTTGCGCTGAGAAGGAAGGATTTCTAGCTCTTTTTATCTTATTGGTAAGCCGCTAGTAAGTTGACGTCGGAGCGTGGGCAGCCGACCTTACAAGTAGGAGGCTAGAAGGCAGTGGAGCCTCGACTGACTGGGGTCGAACCTTTTCTGTTCAAGGTCATGTGACGTCGATTCTTCACGTCGC
Organism: Trichothecium sympodiale; assembly: GCA_003012115.1. Taxonomy (NCBI): domain Eukaryota; kingdom Fungi; phylum Ascomycota; class Sordariomycetes; order Hypocreales; genus Trichothecium; species Trichothecium sympodiale. The sequence continues at coordinate 49,260 of PXOB01000126.1, forward strand.
GTCTCTCTTCTGCTCGGGCGCCCACCCAGAAGCTAGCTAGCTTCAAATCAGTACAGCCTTTACGCACAATATCCATCCGGGGCCACGAATCGTTACGATCGCACATCGTCAGCAATAAACGAGATTAAAACGAAACACACGTTTCTTGCTGCCAACTCTGTGCCTCTTGTTTGGCGACATTTCGCTTTTTGACGTACACGCTGTGAAACCTAAAAGTGGACAGCTTGTTCCAGGAGGAAGAGGCGGCAGAAACGAGGATAGACGAATATATCCCGAAACTCCCCCCAGCTCACGATACATACACATTTGAGGAAAAATGGCCTCGCCTCCGAATAACGCAATGTCGCCCACGGGCATGTCACCACCTACGCCTGCATCCGCGCAGCTCCCGAGCAAGAAGCGACCCGCCAACATGGACTCCCCAGCCCCGTCGAGCAAACGCAGAAAGCCATCGATCGCGGGCAGCGTATCGTCGAACCACCCCCTGCGCCAGACGTCCTTCCCTCCCGAGGCTCGCTCGTCAATGGGACGCTCGCCGTCGGTCGACGCGACGTCGCACGTGAGCGGCAGTGTAGCCAGCTGGGTCACGGCCGGCGGAGCAAATAAAAAGAAGCGAGGGCGCAAGAACAAGAGCACCAAGCTAGGGGAGGGGGCCGAGTCCGCGGGTGCGGCGTCGGGCGAGAAGACGCCCAGCTTGGTAGGGGGGAAGGCTCCGACGGCGGTGAGCGGGCAAGGCGGCGATAAGGATGTCGAAGACGACGAGGACGATAACGCGGAGATGGCGCTCGAGGATGTTGTGGCTAGGACCCAGGAGCAAAAGGCCGAGGAGGTTAGGCTGAGGGCTATGTTCTTCTCGGTCTTGGACGCGGACCAGGAGAAGCGCTATGGTAATTGGCGTGCTGCCAAGCTGCCCGACGCTGTCGTCAAAAGGGTAGGTCTAGCAGTGCAATAGTATGCTTTCCCCTTGGGTTGCACTGACAAGGTGTATAGGTGGTGAATGCGACTGTGTCACAGTCGGTGCCGCAGATGGTCAGCACAGCAGTCAAGGCTGTCACGAAGCTGTTCGCCGGTGAGATCATCGAACATGCCCGTCAAGTTCAGGCAGAGATGATTGCGGCTGGAGAGGAACAGGTACCGAAACCAAAACCTTCTCCCACTACCGACACTGCTCCTCCCGCTGTGATTCCTACGGCCAGCCAAATAAACGGGTTTCCTCCTCCTGCCCCGCCAGTTAACGGAGTAGGAGAAACATCTCAGACTTCTGCCGACGGCATAGCGCCAAGTGCAGAAACCAGTACAGTAGGTTCGCAGTCTCAGCCTGTTACGGACGTTACTGCATCCCAAGACCCGGCTGTCAACATCAACGGCGAAGCCCCTACGAGTACAGAGGAGACCATGCCCGACGACAAGGAGGAGTTCATCTTCAATGATGGCCGCGGTCCCTTGCGACCCGAGCACCTCCGCGAAGCATGGAAACGATACAGGTTGGCGGGCGAGAGCAGAGGCGTTGGTGTGCAACAGCTCTGGCACGCGCAGCACGGCAGCGGCGTCGAACGCTTCTCCACGCGTACCGGGAAGAGGCTGTTCAGGTGATGGACAGGATTGGATAGCAAACTCGAGTTGTCTGCAATGTTTTTGGGATGGAGTTTGGTTTCTCATTTGATACCCAGCGGTTATAGCGTTATAGCATTGGTCCCAAAATGAGGGGCGGTTCAGGCGTCAATAATTTACATGATGATTGAATAGATTTGACACATTATTTACACCTTGTCTGCTGGGAAAAGTCACGGAAATACTATAATGGAAGATGAACTCTCATCATGAATGCAACAGCCAACGGGCTTTTTCTATAGAGTTGGTATGGCTGTGTCGAACTGCTAGACAGGCTCACCTAGGCGGAGTATGATGGACAAGTTCCATTAGCCTTGCTGCCGAACTGTTTCCCCATTACGTGACAGAGTCATACCCCTGCTCCAGACCCCCCAAGTGTATCCATCTGGGGTAAAGTAAGACCGCCGTGATCTACACGAGTTCGACCTTTTGGCGATGCGGCCCTTTAACCCGACATACCCGCCCTACCCGTTCATGATGATCCGCCAAGGAGATGGACGGGATATAAAAGACATCAGTCTACCCCAGCTTAGAGGACATGTCTACAGCATAACCAGACACGTGCAAGAGCTGTGATCAATATATTCCCGCTCTTCGTTCGGCAACTTGTCCTTCATCCAACTAATAGATGGCTGGTTGAAAGGTCAGCTAGGCTCTCGGAGCTTTGCCGAGAGGTTCCGGTCGTAGCTCCGAAGGCTTAGCGTAGGCTTCAATATTTCCTATATTCAAGCAGAGAATTGCTCGTTTGAGGACTTTCTCGTCCACTGGGTTCATATTGAAGAGAAACGCTGACCAGTATAAGCCACTTGGGTAGCATATTTCCCCATTATGTTTGAGTTTGCAACACTTCGCCTTAATCTCGGCTCAGCTCAGCATTGCCGATGACTGAGATATCATGGACACTGGATAGGCTTTCTGTACCAACTCAGAGCGGATGCGATAGAACCTGTGCGGCGATTGAAATACTATCTCTAGCAGCAACAGGTAGAATTTTAACTGAAGAAGACAAAAAGAATACTTCCCCAAGTGCAATCGAGTCGATGACGAGAGTGACGAAGATCAAACAAAAGCACAAAGTCCGACGCCTAGGTCTAACGACGACACTAGATCCGATCACAGCTATCCGAAGCTGTCTCAGCTACAGATCGACGATGAACTCAGTAACCGTGTGCGCCCTATCATAAATCGCCTGTTATTCTCACTCCAGGCTTGTTGATTCCTTGAAGCGTTTCGTGGAATATGGAGCCTTGGCCAATCTCAACCAGGTGCATTACCTGACATTGTACAACAGTTCAAGAACTCTACTGTTTCCTTTGACCAATGGCTCCTATATCACCAGACCAATCCGAGTTTTGAGTCATTTCCTAGGAAACATGGTTTGGAGGTTGGAGATCCATGACTAGCGTCTGCAGTGCAGGCACCCTTATCATGGATAACAGCTACAACACTGCTGTTGGACAGCGCTGCAAAGAGGACCGTCCAGGGAGAGAAGCTTGAGGCTCCTCTGGCACATTCTTTTGAACTTTGCTTTGTCAGTCGAGAATGCTGTCATCATTCTGCTTTGGGAGTAGTAAAGGTGGTAGGATGCGATGAACAAAGGTAAAAGGTACTTCACCGAGTACATGGCAAGCTGAAAGTTCCCATTGGAAGTCCCTGCTCAGACTCATCTCAAGGGCAGCGAGAGGCCTGCACCAGGCGCGAAGCGGACCCCCTCAGCTTTTGCAGGCGATGACTCTGGGCTTACTTGGCAGCACGGAACTTAAGCTTCTACGGAGGTGCCCGAGATATTGTGGTGGACCATCCATAAGCATGCTGCAACCACCACGCGCAATGGCAAGCAGGAAGGGGCTTGGAGGGCTTTCTCAGGACAACAAGTTTGCAAGCCATCTATCGGGGAGCGCGGCCATGGCGAGGAGAGCGTCGGGATACCTATCTCGTCAATCCTTTTCCTCAGCATCAACGCCCATGAGAGTCAAGATATTCAGCTCCTCACTACTTCCTCGACGCCGTCGTCAACTTGATACTTGGCACCCACAGCCCGTGGAGTTTTCTTCAGTCACCACATGGATTCAAGAAGACGATATCAAGAAACTGTCCGGGCCAATATAAACATTGGAGGGTTATTGAGTGAATATGTGGCCCATTGCACCAATAACACAACAGTCACAGGCACGCCCATACACTTGGTCAGACTACACCCTGAGGTAAAATACTCAAGTTGCAGTCAAAATCGCAAATTCGGGTAGAGCAAGCACTGGCGCTTTGAGCTTTGGTACGACCAAGGACACCACTAGCGAAGCGCATCTTTGTGATCCGATCTGGTACACGGTATGAGAGGCAACTCGAGCTTAGTGACAACATTTCGGGGGCGGCGATCTTCGTCGGGCGGTCTTCTCCAAGTACATTGCATACTTTCAGTGCGAGTATTTGCCTCTTGGCGACACACTGGTTCTCGCAGTTGACTGCTGTGATTCAACGTCAGATTTCTGTGTCTCTGGTGGTCTTCACAGCCAAGCGTCCGGATCGCACGGCCTTGACAGGAGTTCCAAAGCCTCATGCTCCCATGATGTCAGTTCACTGTCCTTGCAGCATGACCAATTTCAAGACGGCAATGAAGATCCCGGATGCAAAGACGTTACCCAAAAGCTAGCTGAACCTGACGGGGCATCTCTCATAGACTGGGGCTAAACAGCAGGGATATTGGAGCTGTCATTGTTATCACACCTACCAGTTCATTTCAAAGGCGTGGTAACATGCGTAACAACGCGATTGTTCTTCATGGAGAGGTTTTAGCCGCAAGGCTACAGTACACTTGAAGCTAACGGTAGCTTGGTCGAATCCGGAGCTTCAATGGATGAGCGTATCACTCCAGAGGCTGGGCCGCTGGATCCCCACATCCTTCGTCGCCCTTGCTCGATCCACACGACCCCTCACGTTGTCACTCCGGATCCGGTATATGAGCAGAGCCTAGATGAGTCTGCCAGAGGGCGACGAGTCATTACAAACTCCCTAGGGCTCAAAATTTGTCAACCTGTAGGCAACAAGCCGAGCCAAGCGTCTGTCAAAACCTGGAACTCCGATGATTATCGTTGAAGAAGCGATATTTTGCATGCAAAGCGTTTTTCACCGACCCCCCGGGGCCCCGGAGTCAGCTTTGAGATCCGCACCACCCAGATCGACGTCTCAGAACAAGCTTAAAAATCAGAATGAGCTTCCATGAACAGATCAAGCGTCCGACCTACGGCGAATGTCGGACACACGGGCAGAGCTGTCAGAGATGAGGCTCAAGTATGGCTGCGGGATCACTCGGTAGACCCGCCTAGGCCTGTCAGCTCGCCGCCAGATGTTCTGGAACCGCTTCTCTTGGCTGTGTATATCATGCATGCCAGGTAAGCGCCCTTGTAGCATCCATGCCGTATGCAGCATCGGCGAGTCTTCCCCGGTTTAGATCCTCCATCTACTCCATACTCCGTATAAATGCTGTCCTGTGTTGATATCTCGGACTCTGCCCGAGTTTTAGTTCCACCGTCAACAGTTCCGGCTTCCAGATTACGGTCCCGAACGATCCAGGAATTGGCCCAATTCGTGCCGCAGCATACATGGGGGGTTTGCATTCGCAGGCGTAGGTAGAACAGCGGAGCAATGAACATGTTCATTCCAGCGCAGTTAGCCTCAGGGCCACATTTGGCTCCTCCCCTCGTGGCTTGCCTCGTGGTATCGGCTTTAACTGCGTTGCAGATCCGACAAATGTTTTATTATTTTACGGATAAAGCTTGGTCTGCAGCAGCCACCAATATAGCATTCCGCCCATGCTGGTAGACCCTTGATTTCATCTGGCATGCGAGCTGCCAGGTAAAGCAAGTGAAATAGCAAGGCGCTTCAAAGGGCCCTACTGGAGCTGGTATCAGCGCTAGAATCGCTTCAGAACCCAAGAGTTGGTGTTCCACGGATGCATCTAGATTGGCATCGGCTTGACTTCGCTGAGACATGGCTATCAGTGGTCGAACCCCCAGAAGTCACTTGAAAGCGAGGCTGGAATGTGCCGCCTGGTGTGGATCAATCGCGTAACGCCCTATAACGGTGAAGTCACTGCATCGGACAAAGTCGGTAGCTAAATATTCTCGCGACGAAAGTATGGAGAAATAGGTGTTGGTGCGCATGGTCGAAACGGTTGGAGACGATGTTGATCCCCTCAATTTACACCGGAGAACCCTGTTCGTGTGCAACCAACCCCACGGGGCGCGCAATCTAGTTCCCAGTCCGTCGAGAATACTCGCTATACCTCAGCCGAGCTGAAGAGCGTGACGACCTCTAGCGCTGAGGATATGGCATTGGTTGGTGTGGTTGGTAAATGCCGTCTTTACCGCTATGCCCCAACCTTGACCCCAGTGTTCAGTATGAACTAGTTGTAGACAAGTTTGCGGGGGACGAACAAGCACTGTCTCTCTCTTGTTAAGGTTAATATCGAGTGAGATTGGCTTTTGTTTAGACTTGGGCCTGACCCATCGCCCCAAGGGTCTGCGTTAATTCAGTGGGAAACGCGGGACGAGTCTTCACCAGCAACGGTCAGTGTAACGCTGTTCGTTTCCCCATTCTTCAATTCTTGCCTCGGACATGTCGCGACAGATGACGATTCGAGTAAAATTGAGCATCGACAGACGATCAGAAGACGTCATAGCTGCTGTCGTAGCCGAGCCGCTAAACAAGTTGCCGAGAGAGATAGGTCGGGCGAGTATTGAGCATTCGGTCTTTGTCGAGAAAAGAGCTTAAGTATTCTTGGCATCCGGATATTCGGCAGCTCGTATTGGCACGTCACCAGGACGTCTCTTCCGCTCCCACTTGCCGGGGTATGCGGGCTTTTGATTTGCTGGTTGATGCGTGAAGGAAGACGATGTGGGACTGTCCATCGGATTTTATCTGCGGCTCGACTTCTGTTCGGCAGTTTCACTACATCATTGATGGTAGTCTAGCTGTTTCTGGTGTTCTAGAACGATGCCATTTTTCTGGCATTCGAAACATGGAGGAGGTGAAGAGTTTGGGAGGTCAAGGTCGAGGAGGTGAAGGGAAGTGAGGATGGTATGGAGTACTCCGTACGCAGGGCCATTCACAACCTTCCTCCACGAAGCAAAGAAAAGAGGAGAAGGGGGGGGGAACAAGGGTCAGATTTCTCCAGAGGATCACCCCGAATTTCTCCTCATCTTGACATCGCCCTTTCGTGGTGGGGACGGTGCAAGAGATGCACGTTATAGACGCTAGGCATCATGATTGATGGCTCGTCGGAGGTCCTGAAGGGCTTGTAACACCTCGTTCCTCGTGCTCGTATCAGCCGCAACCTGTATCATCGGCACCGCCGCTGCGGGTTGCAGGTTTGGTCGTTCGATGCGGCACGCCATGAGCTGGTGGTTGAACGACGCTAAACATGATTAGTTACCAGCATAGATCATCTAGGCTAAGGTGCTAAGGAGTGCGACCAGAGATCGTAAGATGGAACCTGAGATGGAGGGTGGACGAGACATGGGGGGTCATGCAGTTTGCCAGGGTGGTCGAAAAATATATCGCACTCTCACTGCAAGGGGTTGGTGCTCTGAGTGTCATGCATTTTTTTCGAGGCCCATGGATACGCAATGGGATGGGATGGGATGGAGGTGGAAAGCCAGTGATGAGTATGCTAGACCCGTAGCAATTAGGGTCGCAGTACGGAGTACGGAGTACGGAATAAGAAGGAAAAGAAAAAAAAGTTAGTTGTCTGACTTGCAACAGAGGTACAAGCGACCTTGTACTTTACAGGATGCTACCCCCAGCCCTGGGAAATCTGGGGAGGGGAACGATGTGCGAATAAGCACGCAACTAAGACAATCTTGGAAGGAAGTCTCCGCGCCCCTCCTCCCCCAACAACCCCCAACACTAAAAGAGACATCCTACATCCATATCGACATGGTCAGAGCTTCTTGCTCCATCATTTCTCCTCATTCGACTCCGACTCGCTTGAGTCTCTTCTGGAGGCCGTGGAAAACGGAGAATGTACGGTGTACTTTTGCATGTACTGCTCCGACCCTCGGTCGCCCGCGTACAGGCCAGTCTCGTCCTCGCGAGGATGGATTGAGGTTCCGGTTCCTCTGCCTGCAAATGACACGACCGTCACTACATACATAGCCTAGTGTACTTATAACTCATGGATATCTTACCGCGTATGGATTGAAACTTTCTCCACCTGGTTGGGTTGGTTTTCCCAATTGCTACGGGATTGGATGCCTATAAGTATTACATCGATCCTCCTGCGCTTCTCGCAGCTTTTTTCCCTGGTTCCTGAAGCTCAGTCGCGCTTGCCTCTCCTGCTCCTCCCTCCTCGCCTCCTCACCTCGTCTCTTTTAACTTCTCACGAGATTGGAGCTGCTTGATACCCTATTCCTACTACCATATTCCCCCAAAATCCTTTCAACTCTTTGCTTGCTTGTCATACTTGTCATACAAGAAAAGCTGGCTTAGACGCAATGTCGGCCGATCCTCATGCGCCTCTGCCTACGGGCGTCGAGCCTGCTGACGATCTTGCCGTTGGCATCATCCCTACCTGCAAGCAGGCCATCAAGGATCTATTTGTTTGGAAGAAGCGTGTCGTCGTCAGCAATGAGTATGGCGAGACTCGCTGCGAGTGGCACGACAATGACAAGTTCGTGAACCCCTTCAGCCTTCTAGCTATGCTCAGCGCCAAGGGCTGGCTCTTCTTTGCCTGCGGTTTTGTCTCGTGGACTGCCGACGCCTTCGACTTCCACGCCCTTTCTATCCAACAGGTCAAGCTTGCCAAGTACTACGACACCAGCAAGACTCAAATTTCCACTGCCATCACCCTGACTCTTCTCCTCCGTTCTATCGGCGCCGCTGCCTTTGGTCTCGCCGGCGACAAGTGGGGACGCAAGTGGCCCATGGTTGTGAACATGGTTGTACTTGGTGTTTTGCAAATTGCCACAATCTACAGCAGGACCTTTTCCGAATTCCTGGCTGTCCGTTCTCTCTTTGGTCTATTCATGGGCGGCGTCTACGGCAATGCCATTGCCATGGCTTTGGAAGAGGCTCCGTAAGTTGGCACACTTATCGTATGCCCGGAAAACGTTTACTAACTCTGCTATACAGTATCCCAACTCGTGGTCTTCTCTCTGGTGTTTTACAGCAGGGCTACTCTTTCGGATATGTCCTGGCTGCCTGCGCTAACCTCGGTGTTGGCGGAGGCACCGAGAGCTGGAAGACTGTCTTCTGGATTGCCGGTAAGTGAAAGATGCATGGCTTTGCTCATTGGCTTCCGTATCTAACTCTTGTTGTCTTTTCTAGCTGGTATTTCCATCGCCGTCGGTCTCATTCGTATCGCGTTCCCCGAGTCCAGGCAGTTCCTCGAGGCCAAGGCCGCTGCCAAGGCCGCTGGCAACAGCAAGGCTGCTTCTACTAGTTCCTTCTGGGCAGACGTGAAGAAGATGCTGGTGAAGGAGTGGAAGATGTGCGTCTACTGCGTTATTCTCATGACGTGGTTCAACTACTACTCGCACACCTCGCAAGACTCTTACACCACATTCATGCTTGAGGAGAAGGATTTGGGAAATTCTGGCTCTTCTCGTGCTTCCATCATCATGAAGGTTGGGGCTTGCGTTGGCGGTACCATCATCGGCTACACGTCCCAGTTCATTGGCCGTCGCCGCGCCATGATGGGTGCTTCTCTCATGTCGGCCATCCTCATCCCTGCTTGGATTCTACCGACCAATGAGCGCGCCCTGAGTGCCACCGGTTTCTTCATGCAATTCTTCGTCCAGGGTGCTTGGGGTGTTATTCCCATTCACCTGAACGAGCTTTCCCCTGTTGCTTTCCGCTCTACCTTCCCCGGTGTCACCTACCAGCTTGGTAACATGATTTCCTCCCCCTCGGCTCAGATCGTCAATGCCATCGCCGAGACTCACTTCCTCCGCAATCACGCCGGCAACATTGTCGAGGCCTACGGTCCTACCATGGGGATTGCTACCGCCATCATTGCTCTCGGCATCTTCTTCACTGTCATGGTTGGTCCCGAGAAGCGCGGTCGCAGCTTCGAGAACGCGGTTGCCGGGGCTGATGACGGACACATGGGAGAGAAGAAGCTTGCCGATGAGGAGAAGGCTATTGACGCTCTAGAGATGGAAAACCGCAAGAAGTCCGAGGCCGGCGTTTAAATATATACAGCACTGTCTGTTGCTATACATGTTAAAAATTGTCATGATGGAGAAAGCTCCATACTACATATCAAGATGACTTAAGATATCCTTTACGCTCAAAGTACTTGAACGAAATTTATGATGATGATTCCAAACCGTATGCTCTATGATCCTAACGTTGTGTATCATGTTTTGTTGCTCATGTTCCGACTTGAATTTGATAAATAGATTTAACAACCTGGTTTCGCGCACTAACAGCTCTGAAGGGGTCCCCTTTGAAATGGTATCAAGAAATGGTCCGTTGGTAGGTAGTCTCCCTTGAAGTCAAGTTAGGGCCAAAAGCGCCCACATTGTCTTGACCAGAGCCGTGGGTTACATCCTGTCTATCCTGGGAAATCACCCCGAGCGGCTCGGAAATTCGGGCTATTGGATCTCCCCCCTTGTCTTGTAATTGGGAGGCTTCCAGCCCGCCAATAACCCGCGAAAACTCCTTTTCTACCTTTTTTTTTTCTTTCTTTCTTTCTTAAAGCAACTTTTTTCGTCCCTTGCGATATTTTAACTCGGAACGGTTTTCAGGCGGATGCGGTGGGGGTTGAATTTACTTTTCCTTGCATCAAGTATCTGCAGGTAGGGTGCATGATTACGGGGTTGATGTTGTTCGGCCAATGGCGATAACGTGCGCAAGACACGAGATTTCTTTTTGTCGACGATGGCCTCGTCCCGTCTTACTGTCTTACATGCAGCAAAGCACTCACTTATCTGTGGTTCCCACCTCTCAGTCATCTATTATCAGGGCCGAGATCGGTCGATACTACCTTAAATGTACAGCCTATCTCCTCTGTCAATGTTACCCGTGCTTGCTCGAAGCGTACAAGTACGAGGGCTCATGAAAGTGGATTAGAGATGAGAGATTGAGATTTTTTTTTTCTTATGGCGAGATGTTTACGTTTGTTGAGGCTATCTGTTGGATTTTGCCTTTTGGGTAAGCTTTCGGCCCCTTGGGTCTTTTCGTCAATTGAATTAGGGAATCTTCCTGGAAAGTTTTATCTGCAATCATAACCAATCACTGAAGGTGGGTTTGTGATGATTCGTCGTTGCAGATTCAAGTCTCGATCTTGCTCTAGACTTTTTCTATGTATAGTAGTTGTAGTATCTGATCATGTGAGGGCCCCTTCAAGATAACTCGCTGGTCGAGGGAACCTGTGTGTAGTAGTAGAATAGATACTGGTATTAGCGTGTGGTTCAGAAGCAAAGCTCTTTCCGGGTCCAAGCTTCAAGCTTCAAGCTTCCTACGTATTATCTCGAAAAATTAACTCAAAATGAGACCCACTAGCAATCCCTACCGGCTCTATTAGCTAAACCTATAGTAAATCAGCGTAATTTCGGTAAGGGGTTCTATATTATAACTAACCTTAAGATATTAATTTAGATCTACTTTAATTTTATTAATTTTATTACTTTTAAAGCTTTTCGCAATATTTCTATTATAATAGCTAGATTTAAATATAGCATTAAACGCGCTTAAGCTAAGGCTTAAGGTAAAATACTTAACCTTAAGGTTATATAACCTTCCGAAGCCTATTTAATATATCGAATGCTTATATTTATATTATAAGAAGGTCGAGGTATTAATATTCTTAATATATTATATAGTTTTCGTTAATTAGTCTATAAATAATAAGGAAGGCTATTATTAATTTACGAATTAGTATAAAGCTTTTACTTATTTTAAGATCTTTTAGAAAATAATTTCTAATTAGATTAAATATTCTAAGAAGATTATTAAAAATATAAAGTATACTTTTAAATTAAAATAGCTTAACCTTAAGGTTATTTTAATTATTAATTTTAAAGAATAGTAAAAATAAAAAAGAATTATAAATATAAGCTAATTTAAGAAATATATAAAAAAGCTTTTTAATAATTAAAACCTATAATATAAAGATCTATTTACTTTTTTATATAGCTAATAGAATAACTTTCGAAAATAATATAACTTTTTAAAAAAGTATATTATTTATTAAATAACTTACTTACCTAAAGACTTTATTATAATTATTAATAATTTCTTATATTATATATACTTTATTAATAATATTAATTATAATTATATATTTAATAGCTTTAGGATAATATTATTTTTAAAAGTCTTTAAATATACTTATATTATTAACTTTAATAAAATATTAATCCTATTTAAATATAACGAAAGCTATATATATAAGTAGAAAGGTAGTAAGACTATAAGTAATAAGTCTAATTATAATAATTAAAATAAAAAATAAATAATTTTAGTTTTTTTTATTTTTACTAATAGTATATAAAAACTATTATTAAAATTAATTTTCTATAGTAAAATAAATATTAATATAAAATTAAAAGAAAGTTATTTATATACCTTAAGGGTTATAATTAAATTTAATAAGATAGCTTATAATAATAAGATAGCTTATAATAATAAGATAGCTTATAATAATAAGCTTTTATTTTATTAATTTATTAAAGAAGAATTAAGCTTTTTATACTTTAAAAATAAATACTTATTAATTATAAATATTGCCTTATTCTATAAGATAAATAATATAAAGTAAGACCTTTAAGAACTAAGTATTATAATTACCTTTATCCTATTTAATTATACTAGCTTTCTATAGCCTTTTAATATTATTATTAATAAGCCTTCTAAAGAATAATTATCTAAAGCTATAAGTAATTATATTAATAAAGTTAACCTTAATAATATAAAAAAATAAACTATTTCCGAGAAATATATTATAATAACGTAAGCTATTACTTAAGTAATTTTAATATTAGTTAAAAAGCTATTAATAATCTTAAAAGCCTTTATATAATATAATATTTTAATCTAATTTAATAAGTTATAAAATAAAGATATTCAAATTAAAAATATATTATTAAAAGCTATTAGCTTTACTAATTAAGAAATAGTAATATAAATAGTAATTAATATATATAAAATCGTAATAAAGTTATATAATAAAGAAGAAATTAATTACGATTTAAAAGATATAGCCCTAGCCTTAAAGATAAAGATTATAATAAAGTTAAAGGTATTTTTAAAATACCGTAGCTTATTAATTACTAGCTTTAAAAATACCTTTATTTAATATATTACTTATTAATAACTTTACTTTTTATTATTAATTTTATTAACTTAATAGAAAACTTACCTTTCTTATTACTTTCTTTTAATTTAAAAGTAATTATTTTATTTATTCTATTACTTTTTATAATATTTAACCTTATAATATACTTTATTCTTAACTATTAGATCCTTAACCTTATAATAATTTCTTTCTTTTATCTAATTATAATAAGTACTTTATTTAATAAAGGAAATACTAACTTTTTCGCTTAAGCTCGAGGGCTACTTATATTCGAGCTAATAAATCTCGCTAATAATAAAATAATAATTATTTTCGAAATTATCTATAATATTTATTATAATTAGCTATTTCTTAAGCTTTAGGTTATAATAATTTATATATAATATTATAAAAGCTAGCGTTTTCTATCGTTAAAGGCTTTAAATTTAATAAATCTAGGTAAAAATAGGAAGAAGATAAGGGGTTAGTAAGGGCCTATCGAAATTTTCGCCCTAATAACGGCTATTGGCTACTAAGTAGGTCGATAGGGGCTTACGTAGGTCTCATTTTGAGTTAATTTTTCGAGA
>PXOB01000126.1:62776-159215 GCA_003012115.1 Trichothecium sympodiale
CCCCAACCCCCCCCCCCCCCCACACACCTTCTTTTCCCCGACCGCCGACGACGAGAAAAGGCCAAGACTTTTTCCCCCACTCGATTATCAGTCAATCCAGACGACAATCCCAAACCCGCCGATTTCTCCATCAACCTATTCATTACCTCACCTCACCTCACCTCACCTCGGAAGAAGAAAAAGACCTTTTACGAATCAAACGAACGAGCCCATTCAAACTACACCACCCCCGAAGAATATTCACCTTACGCGCCCACCAAACAAACACATACCTTTTTCCAACAGCAATTTAGTGTTTGCTTGCCCGTCTTCTTCTTACTAGCCATGGCCTCGTACATGGATAGCTCCCTGCCCGAAGGCGCCAGCCCGGCGATGGACATCCGGAACGAGGTCAAGAAGCCCAAGAAGAAGAAGGTCCTGCTCATGGGCAAGTCCGGGTCCGGAAAGTCGAGCATGCGCAGCATCATCTTTAGCAACTACATAGCTCGCGACACGCGAAGACTGTAAAGTCTCCTCCCCTCATCCTCCTTCACACTTCTTCCCGCGCAATTGCTCCAATGCACCTTTATAGATTACTAGAAAAAAAAACTAACCAACAATATTCTTTAAAAACAGAGGCGCAACCATCGACATCGATCTATCGCACGTCAAGTTCCTCGGCAACCTGACGCTCAACCTCTGGGACTGCGGCGGCCAAGAGGCCTTTATGGAAAACTACCTCTCCCAGCAGCGCGTCCACGTCTTCTCCAACGTGGGGGTCCTCATCTACGTCTTCGACGTCGAGTCGCGCGACGTCGACCGCGACCTGGCCACGTACGTCGCCATACTCTCCGCCCTCTTGCAGTTCAGCCCGGGGGCCCGCATCTACATACTCATCCACAAGATGGACCTGGTGGTGCCCACGAGCCGCGAGGCCATGTACGACGACCGCGTCCGGCTCGTCCGGCAGAAGACGCGCGAGTTCGCCGCCAGCGTGGGGGGAGGGCTGACGGCAGAGGGCATCGACATCGTCCCCTTTGCCACGAGCATCTGGGACCAGTCGCTGTACAAGGCGTGGGCATCCATCATCCACGACCTCGTACCCAACCTCGGCGTCATCGAGCGCAACCTCGAGAACCTGGGGCTGGCCATCGAGGCAGAGGAGATTCTGCTGTTTGAGCGCACGTCCTTTCTTGCCGTCTCGTCGTGGACGTCCGCCGAGGGACAGCACAACCCCACCGAGGACAGGCTCGAGCGCATGTCCAACATCATGAAGCACTTCAAGCAGAGCATCTCGCGCTTCACCGGCACCCCGCGCAACGCCGAGCAGTTCATCCGCATGGAGCACAAGGCCGGCTTGCGCTTCAGCCTCTTCATCATGAAGTTTACCACCAATACCTACCTCATGGTCGTCCTGCCACCGGGCGAGGCGAGGTTCAACGCCGCCATGATGAACTGCCAGATTGCCGTCAAGCACTTCAAGTTCCTCGACGGGCCAGCACAGGTCCCAACCCCTGCACAGACCCCGGCGGTACCTACGCCAGCGTAAAGAATAGTTGACTCTTATTTGCATTTTTTTTGGCCCAAGGATGGTGTTTCTGGCGTTAAGAATGGGAGCATAGCGATACCATGTAGGGTTTATGTGTCGGCATTGACGAATCAAAATGATGAATTACACGTTTTACAATGGAGGTCTGATATGCATTCGATTCGTGACGTTTCTATTCTTCCCCTTGGCGTCTATCTTAACACCCGAAACTCTGTTGCCAAGAAACTACAAAGCATATTGTCTGCCCCATACTAGACGTGATCTAACAAGTAGATTAAAGCCTTATTACTGCATACCGTTTGGACTTTTTCCTGCTTCGTTTCCGAGATGCGGCAGTCCGTTCTATTGATGCTGGACGTTTCCCCTCTTCATCATAGCTTGGCTGTTCCTAAGTCCACTTTACGACAGCTGTACCTCCCTTCTTGAACTCGGGCATCTCTCCCAACACCATACTCTTGTCGGTGTGCTCCTTGTTTGGGAACGTAGTCGCCAATACCCACGATCTGTTCCGCGTGTCGGCAGATGCGTTCTGAATGAACTCGCAGACATCTCCAACAGTTGACGTCGTGTTAAAGCGCGCAGGAAGACGCGTTCCATCTGGTAGCTGAATGCGGAGTGTAAGAGTTGGCTGGGTTTCGTCTACAGCTGGGGCTGGAGCTGAAGCGCTGGTTGAAGAAGCCGTAGCCTGGGCTGAAGTAGTAGCAGGGGTAGGTGTGGGCTCATCGCTTCCATCTCCAGGAACAGGGGCACCAAGTCGGCGGCCTTCGCCTCCAAACGGCTTATACTTCTTGGGGGGTGCCTTGTAGTTCTCGTCGTGCTTCTCAAGTTTGACGTCAACAGGCTGCCCGTAGGGAACGTTCATAAGTTCTAGGGGGGCGTGGCCCTGTTGGATCATTTGGAGGGATCGGCGATTGGCAGGGTCGTCGAAGCGCAGCAGTTCGCCATCATCTACGCTAAATCCGTCCTGCCACAGATGAAGCACACGCTCAACGACCGCCGAAGTAGCTCGCCCTGGTGGTCTGCCTAGTGGGTCAGCTATGCTTCGGCTCTCAACGCCTTCGCCGCCAAGGGTCATTCCGGTGCCGTGGAAGTGCGAAGGGGCTGAAGGACCTGCCTCGGCAGAGGTATCAGGACGAGCAGCGTTTCTATCACCAATTAGATACAGACTCTCCTGAAGCGATACTCATCTCGACTTACGCCCTAGCTTTGGCCTCAATGTTGCTGACGACCTTCTTCCAGCTGTTCCCCTCTTGCTGCGAGGGGTCCTGGACAGCAAGACCAGACTTTTCGCCTCCGGCGAATAGATTTCCACGATCGTGTGGATCATGCTTGTGCTTCTCATCATCCTCATCGTCATCATCATGCTGATGCGAGCTCCCACCGCCAACGGTGCCCAGCGTGGCTATGCCCTTCTTCTTCGCCGCTGCCTTGGGCTTGTATGCGCTGCTGGACGATGAAGGTGCTGGCCGTCCATCCAATGTGCGTGGACCTGTGTAAGGTTCTTCCACTGCAGCCTGTGCCCCCGTCCCCTCTTGTTCATCTTGGTCCGTAAAGTAAGAATTGCATGCGGCCATGACATCCCACGAGTTACCTTCCAGGTATTGTGTGGCCTTGCACAAGTTAGCATATTAATGAGATCAAAATGAGTGAAGCCTGATTGCACTTACCACAGTCGGGTCAGCACCCGTCAAGGCCGCAAATTCAGTGAGCTTCTCCTCGTTAGACATGGTGACGTCGAGTGCTGCAAGCTGCAGCTATAGCGGGGTAAGTCTGGATTGGTAATCTGTGTGAGAAGAACAAGTCCGGTTTTGATGAGTGAAGGTGTAGAATACAGAGAGTGATAAAAAATTGAACATGTAAGCACAATGTAAAGAATGTGAAAATGTGAAGTTTAGCCACCTTGACGGGCGACAATGCAGGCAGCTCTACTCCGTACGCATTTCGTCACGCTGTGATTCGGCAAGCTTCCAGCAGGCACGCCTCGCCCGCTTGGTGGGGCAGCTGCCTTTCTGGATTCAGCGTCAGGGAACCCCACCGGAAGAGCGATGAACCGATACCGACTACCTAATTCTCCGTACTCCGTACGTAGGACCGAGGATGCTTGATTAGGTAATTGAACATTGCTTGAGGGCGATGGTGCTCAGCTACGATTACGGATTTCCAGTGCCACGCCTTTGAACAACCACTTTGCGACGGACGACATTGCATATCTGGCTCGCGAAGCAAATAACCCCGCACCCTTATTTCCTTCGCGACCAACCTAGCTCGCCATGGCCGATCCCCTCGCCGAATCCGGCGTTACGATGCACTCCGACAGCGAGCAGTACTCTGGGGGCGAAGAGTCAGCGAATTCGCCGGTCATTCTATATAAGCCTCCTACAGTCTGGGGACTCATTCGAGGTGCCGCGATCAACCTTTTTCTACCATTCATCAACGGCATGATGTTGGGGTTCGGAGAGCTGTTTGCACACGAAGCAGCGTTCAAGTTAGGGTGGGGTGGCACAAAGGCAAGGAAATCCTCCAACAAAATGTTGAAAATTGGTAGTAGCAGCGTGTCCTAACAAGAAAATAGGTCTTCCCTCTCTCAAGACGAAGAGCCCACCCCATCGGCCCCGGCATCGAAGTCCGCGAACGACGTCAAGGTAACATGCCGTCCGTCGACGACTTGGCTAGTCTAGAGTAGACCGTTGACGGGGCACGAACGACAGACAAGGAGCAAGTTGTTAAGCTCATGACTTCTCGCTTCTCCGGCCTCGTATGAGATAAAACTTCTCAAACGGCTGCGGTCGGCATTTGTGTATAAACCTCAGATATCACTAGACGGAGGGGGGAGGGGAGGAAACAGGCGCATTATGTGTTATGTAATTGAACCGATTTATGGAGATACCAGATAAAATATCATTATTTTCAAGCACTTACAGATGTTCCCCATCATCACAATATGGCATTCATTGCTTAATCATGGACATTGGTAGCTGATGTTGATCTCCCATGACACTGTGGGGAAGTTGACATTGAAAAGAAGTGGGCCCATCAACTTGTCGAATCGCGCTCAACTTCAAAAAAAAATCCCATATCTCGGCGCAACTGGCGCATCCTTTCTCTAGATTGGCACCACCATCTACGACCGCCACAGTCCGCCCACGATGCTGCCAAGCAGAGGTATCCTGCGCTCTACAAGCGTCCGGAGGCAATTAGCCAGCCAAGCAGTAGATAATCCCCTTCCCCTCTACCCAACCCCGCAATATCACCAAGCCGACGTTCAAGAGTACTGACTGCAATATTTGAAAAGGTTTCGAGGACGGTTGGCGGAAGTGGACGACAGTTTGGGACGTTAGGAAGTGTCAAAAGCGTCTCTTCACCATTCAGACCGAGGCATCATGCTACTCCGGCGGTGATGGGTACGGTGGCCTCGACGAGGAACCTCTCCCTCTGGGGCTACAGAGTACCTTACACCGGATCCAGCGAGCCAAAGCCCGTAGCCACGACGCCAGAGACTGCACCTGAGACTGCCGCCGAGGCCTCAACGACGACCGCTGCCGAAGCGACGCCGCCCGCCGCCCCTCCTGCCGAGTCTGTCATTCCCGAGTCTGGCCTCAGTGAGATCTCGGAGATGGTCAACAACCCCGACTTCCTCAACATGCCAGAGGGCATCGGCTACCTCAAATCCCTAGGTCTCGACTTTGGCTGGGGCGTCACCTCGACCATGCAATGGGTCCTCGAGCACGTCCACATCTGGGGCAACCTCTCGTGGGGCGGCAGCATCATCGCCACGGCCATCCTGCTCCGCGTGGCCTTCTTCTGGCCCTTCATCAAGTCCACCCGCTTCAACCACCGCATGAAGCTCATGCAGGAGGACCCCCGCCACAACGAGAACACCCAGAAGCTGCAGCAGGCCATGCGGACGGGAGACAGGCAGCTCCAGCAGGAGGTGCTCGGTCTGAACAAACTGCTGAGGCAGGAATACAACGTGCCTCTCAACGGCATGCTCTGGGGTTTCCTGCCCATTCCTTTCTCGATTGGCTTCTTCAGAATACTGAACAGCATGGCGAAGCTTCCTGTGCCCGGCCTGGAGACTGGCGGTTTCGCTTGGTTCCAGGACTTGACCGTCGCGGACCCCTATTTTGTTCTACCCGCCACTGCCACGGGTCTCATGGTGACGACACTCATCGTATGTCCTCCAATTTGCCATTGTAAAGTGAAATCAGTGCTAACAAGACATAGATCGGCGCCAGACAATCCACCGAGAAGCAGAAACAAATGATGAAGAAGATGGGCTACGTCATGGTCCCCGTCATGTTCTTCGTCACCTCGTACCTCTCTGCAGGCGTCAACCTCATGGGCACAGCCTTTGGCGCAGCAACTCTCCTTACAACCTCCATGATGAGCGTCAACCCCATCCGCCGCGCCCTTGGCGTTCCCGAGCTCCTTCCCCCCAAAAAGGAAGCCATCGCCACAACCGCAACGTACGAGCCTCCTCGCGCCGCGCCTACAGCCCCTGCCTACACCCCTCAGGGTATGAAGGAGCGCCTATCACACAACTACGATGATTTGAAGAAGACTGTTGGTGACGGCATGTCCAACATGACGGGCCAGTACCGTGAGACAGAAACCGATAAGGCGGAGAGGAAGAGGAGGGAGATGATCAAGAAGCTCGAGGCCAAGAGGTTGGATCAGGAGCGTGAGCACTTCAACCAGAAGTTCAAGGGCGGCAAGCAATAAAGCAATAAAATGGAAAAGCAACACATGTACGAGTGTAAATAGAGATTTATGGCACGTGTAGGAATAGCATTGGACGGAACCACATTGCATCTTGTACTATAGTATCGCGCGGGTACAATAGAGAACTATCTTATCTTCGAAACAACACCGTATACTGCAGCTGGAACTATGCTTGCCCAAGTTGATAGAGACGCCTCTCATCCCTTGTTTGTTTATTAAATTGCCAGTACTAATCATCATTTCATCCCAGCCTTGCAGCCGGTTTGTTCCTCTGAAGTCAGGAACTGTGTATATACTCCAGTCCACATCAGTCATGTAGCTGATTCCATGCATGCTCGAAACCCTTTAATTGATCGCCTGCCATGCTTACAACTGCCCTAGAATACAAGAATGTCTAGTTGAATTAAAAGACTGTTCCATCGCTGTCGATGAGAATTGGGGGCTCTTTGGTATTAGGTCGATTAATTTCGGCAATTTCACGTCCACCCTATATGAAGTTAGCAAAATGACCCGCTTGGCTTTGGTTCAAAGGATTACTGACCTTCCAGCTACCGGCCTCAAGCAATTGTGGCAACGTCAGCTCATTGCCAGCAAGCTCCTTTTTCAGGTACTTATTGACCTCGACACAAAGCATATCCAGAAATCCGACCGTGCACCCTCGCCATTCAACCACGACATCATCGCTGGGCTCAAACATCGGCGCAACCTCAACCCCCTTGACACCTGACCTCCTACAATAGTCAGAGTAGTTCTCAAGACCACGATCCAAATCGTCCTGTTTGAGGGTCAGGACGCCCATGTCGACGAAGAGACCACCATTGCGGTACTCAGGGAGGCCCGTCAGCAGCTCAGTGCCAGCAAAATGCATTTTCAAAAGGGATTGCATCGGTTGCATGAGGGAGTATGTGAGCCATTGAGTGAGTTTGTGGAAAGGGAGAATAGACTCCCAATCCTCGTTACTTTGAGGCATGGCCTGGCATGGCCAGGCGTCGCCCAAGGAACTTCCATTGATCGATGTTCGTGATTGGGGCCAAATTGGTGCGAGGCCGCTCATCAATATGTTCCAAAGAACGGGGAGAGGCACGACTAGGATCGAAGAAGCCTGTGTTGATGGATGTGAGAGCAGATAGTCCACCATGTGTCCAGGACGTCCATCTTCACCAAAGTAGTCTGGCTTATCTTCGAGCGCATCCGATAACCTAATGAGGAGTTCAGTGCGACCTTCCAGGCCAGTCATCTCGTTCCCAGGACGAGATTGAAGCCCTGCAGCTAGCTTCTCTACAGTCAATGACTTGAGTCCGTTCTTGTCAACCTGCGCCTTATTGCAAGGGTTACCCGAGAACAGGCCCTATTACACCGAGTTAACTTAGTGCACCTGTC
Organism: Trichothecium sympodiale; assembly: GCA_003012115.1. Lineage (NCBI taxonomy): Eukaryota > Fungi > Ascomycota > Sordariomycetes > Hypocreales > Trichothecium > Trichothecium sympodiale. The sequence continues at coordinate 70,407 of PXOB01000126.1, forward strand.
GAACCTGATATTTTGGACATACCTGCTTGAACATCTCTAAAGTGGCAATGGCAATGGCCTCAGAGCGGCGATAGACTCGGCCGTTCTCGTTGCTTTTGTAACTCCATTGCGTGCCTGCACCTGCGTCTAACAGTACACTAACAAGAAAAAGATCAATTAAGCGGCGGCAACGTTCGGTGGTGTCGATCTCGCTTGGCCAAGTAGAAAGGAGTTGTGCGATACGGTCACGGCCGCCAACGCAAAAGTGCTGATATCTGCCATGGGGAGGGATATTCGTGAAAGGTGCATCGTAATCTCTCTAGAAACCCAATTAGCTTCACAGATCAAGGAATCGAGCCCCTCTAGTATGTTCAAAGACTTTTGATTGTTGTTCAAGGGCTAATCTAGCGCAACAGGCGGACTCATATGCGAATATGCCAGCATGTTGATCACTGTTGGAAGATGTCGTGCGCCGAGAGGACCACAGTTTCCAGCCATTGGTGACGGAGAGGATTGTTGAAGCATACCTTAATCAGCTGTGACACGAAGGACACAACGTCAGGCATCTTGTCAAGATCGACATCAAAGTGCTTGAGGTCATTGCGCAGGGCCTTCTCAAACACCACCTTGCTGCGGTCACGCACAGCTCCAATGCTACGCAGGTAGCCGGCGGGGTCGAGCTGAGGGTCAGGGGGACGTGGCAGGTCGACCTTGGGAAGCTTTGGTGGCGATTTGGGAGATAGAGGTGTGCCAGCACTGCCGGCCATGCTTGCAGTAGAGGTGCGATTGACCACGTTACCTCTTGAGGTATTAGAGTTGACACTGGCGGAAGACTGTGAAGTGAAGTTAGGGGCCTCCGTCTTGGAGGACTTATCCCGGCGCGAAAAGATCCCCATGCCGGCGGTTTTGATGGGGAGAGATTTGAAGTCTGGGTATGTAGTCGGTGGGAGGATTCCCTGCCTTGGCTTAGGAGGTGAGAATTGATTGATATTCCCAGTCGGATGAGAGTGCAAAGAGGTCGGTTGCCTTTGATGTTGTGACTCAATTGAGTTGTCTCACGAGAGGCGCGGCGGGTAAAGTGGGCGCGTAACTCTGCAGTTACAATTGGATCGTCGCACGATTCCCTGGTACTACCAGTCGAGTGGTTTTGATGCAGCACAACTATATGCTACCAGACAGGAGCCCTGGTTCAGATCTGATCAAGGTATGTATGTACCTCTGCCGGTATCCGTAAGTATGGATGGTGGGGGCTGCTGGGTAGGAGACAACGTGCTTCTGAGCTCAAGACTGAGCTGAGCAAGGCGGAAAGATTCTGCAAGGTGTGGTCGCAGGGCAAGGTCGCAGTTCGCAGGTCGCAGCTTGCAGGCGGGGCTGTCGTCCGATGTTTCGACTCGAGAGAAAACGAGATGTCAACCTTGGAACAAAACAAGACCAATTAAGTCAAACAACACTTTGGTGGAGAGAAGACGAGTAAAGAGTGTTGCCACGAGACAATAAGTGAAGGGGTCTGAGCGAGAAAAGAAAGAGGGAAGAGATGGAAGAGAAGCAAGGTAGGGCAAGAGTACCTGAGGTAAGGTACTACCAACAAGTAGGTAGGCCAAGAATGCAGGAGCAGGAGCAGCTGGAAGACCAGGGGGTCGGGGAAAACGACTCAAATCCAGGGCAGGTTCGACTTCTCTTTCTCTGAGATTAAGGCATGTTGCTTCTTTTGGGGGCGGAGGGGGGAAAAGACGATTTATTATGGCTACTACTACTGCTGCTAGTACCACTACTTCCGTACTCATACTCCTACTCCTACTGCTGTCGCTGTTGCGCACATGTTGATCGTACCCCGTACTCGCTACGGAGTACACCGTAAATTCTGCCGGGGGCGCAGATGCAAAGAACCAGGACGAGGCCCGAGAACCACATGTCCTCAATTCATTCCCTCGTCCCACGGTGCGTTTGGCGGTTTGGGGGTTCCCAAACGGAATCTTTAGCACCGATGCTACTGCTGGATAGTGCTAATACAGCAGCAGTAGCCGTACCTGGCGGCTCCATTCCCAGTTCCCCGGGGCATCTCTTCTCGTACTAGGTTCAGAGGGATCCCGGCCGACAGCGACTCTAGCCCCCAATCCGTTATCTCAGCAAGGACCGGTCTAATTTCTGCGGGGAATTATAGCTCGCCATGGGCTCGCTTCGAAGCTATTTAGCTCCCATTCATGAAGCCGTCTCTGCTTCTCGGCCTGTCTTTGACGTTTCCCTACAAAACGCGATGGAACGATCACACCTCGGTGAGTGTGATAATTTTAATGCGTTCGGGCACAGCACGTCAGTCACCTTCTTGATCCTTCCGTGCTATTTCCTCGGAGAATACAGAGAGTACGGAGCACATAATGGCGGCAGTTACTATCAGCAGTGGGGATTCACAGACAATCGGACGGTGTTGGCGGTTGCTCCTAAAAAGCCGAGCTTGCGTCTGTCCAGGGGGAGAGAGGGGGCGGGCATCGACCGCATCCCACTTGGAAAACACGTCGCAGCGTTTTTCCAGCCTCTGGACGACGGCCGAGTCATCCTCTGGGGCGCGACTCAGATGCCCAAGTAGGCAATGTCAGATCTTGACTCGCAGGAGGGTCCCCTCTCTCAGCCAGTTCGTCAGTCGGATGCCCAGTGGACCTTGATGTTCAGCTTGGCCGCCTGCGTGCATTTATCACAGGACGCGGGGGAGGCAGGTAGAGCCCATCGTTGCCTTTTGCGGCGCAATATTGTGCAAAACAACTCAACATAATTATGCCAATACCACTTGGATCTGCTTCCTGTAGTCAGACGTACAGGTTCTCGTCCGGAAGAAGGGACTTCGAGACACATTTGCCGTACCGCTTTAGGGGCGATCATCTCCCGGCTTGGGCTATATCACCGATGATTTCCAGGATTAGCCCTATCACCCTACAAAAATACGCTTCACCGAAATGGGCTTTTGTAAATCTCAAGTCAGATCATCTTACAGACGTCAGAGTTATTACTCGATCAAATTGCCGGATATCATTTGCTGACCAGTTCTTTTTGCTGACCAGTTCTTGTTGCGGCAATTTTAAGTACGCGATGATTCATTTCTCGCTAATCAAAAAGCAAATACCGTTACGGTTCAATCGGTCCCTAGTAGAGTGCTTGGCACGTTCGGCGCCACATGAGTACATATCGCGCCTTTTGCCGTGTTGGATTAAAAGCATTGATGAAGCGTGTATGTAACTCTATACAAGTAATGAGTTGACACAAAGTACGATGATGATGCTGGGTCAATGTATGTGCATACATGCATGCATGCGTATACCTACATGCATGCTGCATCAAAACTTGAGGTGCATTTCTCAACAATGGAGCGGGAAGGATGCCAGGGGTCTTTCCACCTGAACCCCGCTGGTGTTTGAATTGGGGAATTGTTGGACGCCCGCCGTTTTACTACAGCACACGCCCAACGGATAGGGGTCCTTGCGCTAATGTCACCGCCAAAATAACGTGTTCATTCCCGAGCCACCCTACCACCCCATAATTCAACTTGGTAAATTGAACTGACGAAAATTGAAGCTATTTATATAGGGAAAACCAGCCCTACTTGATGTATGGAATAGATTACTATTAGACCTAGCAATGTAAACCGCCTAATATAAGCTAGGTCTATACGAGACCTTTTAGCAACGGCTAGGTATATGATATTCCTAAGGGCCGCCGAGGCTGTTGAAGAAGCCTCTGCAGCCTCCTGCCTTTCAACGTATTCAAAATCGGAAAGGGTCTGGACGAGCTGATCTCTTCCGACTAGGCTCGAGAATGAGGGCTCCCATTAGCCTGCCATTGCCATGAAGGCTTCTATTATAGAAAAGATATCACAATTTTTCCTTTTTTAAGTTTGTTTTATAAATTGAGGGTTATTTGAAAAGATAGGGTAGGAGTTTTAGAGTACATATTATTTTGGTGGTGACATGCGTATAGTAAAATGTCGATGGGCGTGCATCAATTTCCTTGAATCTAGCCCAATTTCCAAGACAAACGAGGCTGTTGAGAAAAACACGGGAGAAAAACCCCATGGTAGGGGTGCGTATGTACATACCTGCACTGCTCGCATGCGCATGGGGAAATCTACCTAGCCGAAAGCCAATCCCACTTGCATCGTACGACTGTTGGGGGCATTTGGTAGGCATGGAGTAATAAAAGCAAGGGCCCTGCACCATTGTGCAGGGACGTAGTCGCGTGGCGCTGCAACCCTTGGTCAAGGAGTTTCCTGTTCCTATCATTCCTACGTGTGGTTGTACCAGTTCGCCGACGTCGCGTGGTTCGAGGCTTGCTCATTTGCTGCTACGACATCACTGTAACCTTACTCGATGACACGGTCGCTAGCAAGGGCACGTATTACATGATTTTGTGTGACTTTTTGATTGATCAGACCTTAGCTATCCATTGCCTTGGCTACGAGACGCTGAAATTATACATAGTAACAATCTGCTATCCGTCGACTCCGTACTGGAACCCATAGGTGAGCTTATGGAACTTTTTCTCCATGCTTGATGTTGAACTTACTAGATCGAACGGAACGCCCCTGTCCTCCACTGCATCACGACCGGGCGTATCTTGTACGCCGCGGTCTTTTGATGGCCTCAAGCCGCTTCCTATTTATGTCTTTTGCAAGAGGAGAGCAAGTAACGCCGTTTTGACTATGAAGGCAGGCTTAAGAAATGAGATCGGCCACGTTCATGGGCATCTCATCGATCTGGGTTGAGTAGTACACTGTCGAGAGTTAGCTTGACGTTTGCTCAAGTCGGAGATGGTTTCTTACACTCAATGTCACGTAGGATGCGCACATCCTCGGTTGTGACAAAGTTGATGGCGACACCCTTTCGCCCGAACCGACCGCTTCGGCCGATGCGGTGAATATAGTTCTCACGGTTGCTCGGGAGGTCATAGTTGATAACCAAACTGACCTGCTGAACATCGATACCACGAGCCCATACATCTGTCGATATGAGCACTCGGCTGTTGCCCTGCCGGAAATCTTGCATAATGCTGTCTCTCTCCTTCTGGGGCATCTCGCCATGCATACTGCTAACGGTGAAGTTGGCCTCGCGCATCTTGTCCGTCAACCAATCGACCTTGCGGCGGGTGTTGCAAAAGATGACTGCTTGTGTGATAGTAAGGGTATCGTAGAGATCACACAGAGTGTCGAACTTCCAATCCTCCTTCTCGACAGCGATGAAGTATTGCTTTAGACCCTCGAGAGTCAGTTCATCACGCTTTACCAAAATGCGCACAGGATCGGTCATGAACTTTGTGGTCATATCGAGGACATCGTATGGAAGAGTGGCGCTGACGACGACCACCTGAGTAGCGGGTGGGAGATATCGGTAAACATCGTAGATCTGCTCGCGGAAACCCTTATTAAGCAACTCGTCGGCTTCATCTAGAACAAGCATCTTGATGTGTCTTGTCCGCAAATGGCGCCTGCGGATCATATCGGCCACCCGGCCTGGAGTGCCGGATACGATGTGTTGACCATAGTCCAGCTTGCGAATGTCTTCACCGACATTGGTGCCGCCGATGCAAGCATGGCACTGCACATTCATGTAGTCACCAAGAGCCATGACAACTGACTGAATCTGGGTGGCAAGTTCGCGGGTCGGCGAAAGGACAAGGGCTTGGGTCTCGCGCACCGCCGTGTCAATAACTTGGAGCATGCTAATCGAGAACGTCGCCGTCTTGCCAGTACCCGACTGTGCCTGCGCAATGGTATCGCGACCCTTGCATACCTGGACGATGGCTCGCGATTGTACAGCAGAGGGCGATTCGTATCCGTAAGCGTAAATTCCTCGAAGAAGGTTCTCTATACTGCGTTGTTAGTAGACTGGCGCACACCTCAAGGTTTGTGGAGCTGTTTTGCGTACCCTTCAAGGACATGGACTCAAAAGTCGGGTGGACGGTAACTTCCTTGGAGGTGGAAAACTCCATCCTCTCATCCGCCTTGCGGTCAATGCCTCCTACGCCTTCAGCCATGGTTGCGATGGTGAGCTTTGGTGTCTTGAAAGTGAATTGGTTTTGTTGGTGCAAGGATGAAGTTCCGCGGGCTAGAATGACGGAGTGTACTTAGCCAAAGGCTTGACACGGGGAGACTTCCATTTTTTTTCTGGGTCGGCATTTCCTCGGGCGCGTACAAGGTACCTACCTTGGAGCTCAACGCCGCCATTAGTACTCCGTAGGTCGCGAAACTTTAGCATCAGATTTCTTCTCATATCTGACCAAAAAATTGAAAGCCAACCTTATCAGTCGACATGTTGATTCTGGAAGAGCAGCGCTATATCCATGAGGACCTCGAGCGCCTCGAGCAGGGCATCGCAGACCGCATCCGCGATGAGCCCAAGCACGTATGTTTTCCACAAGCTATGACTTCAACAGACTCCTGGCTGATCGCAAACAGATTCGCGACCGATTAAATCGAGATCACGAGGTCGCGCAACTCCTAGATCAGATTCAAGTACAGTCGAAAAACCTCATCGGTATTTACAATGACGAAAGCGGAGCGCTCGCGGGCGAGATTACACAAATCGGTGCAAGCGATCCTTTTGAAGAATTCTACAAGCAGCTGAAAGAAGTCCGCGACCATCATGCAAGATATCCAAATGAACAGGCCGAAAACTCAGAGACACGATACAAGACGCGAAGACCAGGAGACGGCGAGTTCATGCCATCGATTGTCGACTCTCTCTTCTCTGGCGAGGAAGCATTTGGCCGATTCTTTGACTTGAACCCACACCATGAGATGTACCTGAATCTTCCCAACGTCAAACGCCTCAGCTATCTTCAGTACCTGGAGAACTTTGACAACTTTGCACCTGGCTATGGTGGCATCAAGAAGGCAGACAAGCTCACGGATCAGTACTTCAAGTATGTTGGCGAGCTTGCAGATTACCTCGAGTCCTTCATGCGGCGCACACGGCCGCTGGAGAACATCGATGGGGTCCTAGCTTCTTTTGACGAGGAGTTTGAAAAGGCGTGGGACAAAGAAGAGGTCACGGGGTGGGAGACCGAGAAGGCTGCATCGGGCGGTACGGCACGAGACCTTAGCACCGCGGATGCCGTCTGGTGCGAAGACTGCGAGAAGGAGTTCAATAATGAGAATGTGTACAAGAATCATCTGACTGGACGAAAACATCTCAAGGCTGTCAAGGCAGGGAAGCAACGCGAGGGAGGGGGCGACACAACTACTGGACCCAAGGGCCCTACGTCCGCTACAAGGTTGAAGGAGAGGGCAGTGGCAGAGCGAGAGTTCCGTGTTAAGCGCCTGGCTAGCGCCATGAGTACTGAACGTGGTGATACGAGAGTCAACGTCGAGCGCAAGCAGGGAATGACGGAGCGTGAGAGACAACAGGAGCTCGACAACCTCATGAACATGACGGAGCAGCCCCAGGGCCCTGCTGAGGACGGCGATGAAGAAGATGATGACGGCGAGGAGAAGATATACAATCCTCTGAAGTTGCCTCTGGCATGGGACGGCAAGCCGATTCCCTTCTGGCTATACCGACTTCATGGCCTGGGTGTGGAATTCCCTTGCGAGATCTGTGGCAACTTTGTTTACATGGGCCGCCGGGCTTTCGACAAGCATTTCAATGAGGCGCGCCATGTCTATGGTCTAAAGTGTCTGGGCGTTAATAACACCAGCCTGTTCAGAGACATTACCAAGATTGATGAGGCGCTCAAGCTGTGGGACAAGATACAGCGCGACAAGAAGAAGAACAAGGTTGACGAAGGGAACGTGGTGCAGATGGAGGATGCCGAGGGAAATGTCATGCCTGAGAAGGTGTACTATGATTTGCAGAAGCAGGGTCTGCTATAAATAATACCCCAGATTTGGCGTTGCGGGTTTTGTATGAGTTCTTATCTGGGTTTATCAGGCGTATAAATAGTGCATCTTTAGATCAATCTAGGCTCTGCCAACCTATTGCTTCGATCGATGAATATATGTACTTTGTACTTTGTACTCGGTATACATGTGCTTGACAAGAAGATCAGACGAAGCTCATAGCTTTGATGAGTCATCAAGTGCGGTCATCACGGGTGTAAACAATAACTTCATCTTTCTAAAATTATCTTGCCTTTTTCACATACATTACACTACATCACAACTTGCTGGGCAAAGTGGCATTGTTGACTGAATTGAGGACCAAAAGATATGGCACAGGTTCAGAAACCACTTCCTGCCTTGTACGTAGTTTATGTGCTGCGCTCCACCGTCAGGCACGCGTCCTTGTACATCGGCTCAACACCTAATCCACCACGTCGTCTCAAACAACACAATGGCGAGTCAAGGGGCGGCGCAAAACGCACGGCTCGCGGGCACTTGCGACCCTGGGAAATGATCGCTGTCGTGTCTGGATTTCCTAGTATGGTGGCTGCGCTGAAGTTTGAGTACCGCATCCCCCCCACGCAGTACGCTGTGTATTCACAACTAATGAGAAAACAGATGGGCATTGGCCAATCCTCATATCTCGCTTCATATACCTGATGATGAACGCATCGCGCACGCGCACTCGCCTTCAAAAAAGAGGAAGCCCGGGAAACCTCGACGCCCAGTGCCTAGCTTAAAGTCTATCATGTCTAATATACACCTGCTTACCGGTGTTCCCAGCTTCGCGAGATGGCCTCTGAACCTGCATTTTTTCGATAGAGATGCGCGCAGTGCCTGGGATGACTGGCTGCGAAAGGAAGGGAAATCTCCCCGGGAAGGGCTGATGATCCTAGAAGACTACGGTTCTGGGGATGCGGTTACGGCAATGGAGGCATCCTCGCAGGCTGAATGGGGCATACACGCTCTTCCTTTGGAATATTCGCCTCTCAAAGAGTATGTGAAGAAGGCTCACGATGTTGTATCCTTTGAGCAAGAGGGGCAGTGCGTCCACTGCCATGAGACGCTGGAGTCTGGAAAGGGACTGCATCCGATGTGCTCGAACGAAGGATGCAGTGCCATGGGTCACCTGGATTGCTGGGGCAAGCATGCTCTTGCCGGAGAAGATGCCGTCATACCCAATTCTTGTACATGCCCGGCTTGTGGCGGCGAAGTCAGGTGGGGAGACCTCATGAAGGAGCTCAGCCTGCGGGTAAGAGGAGAAAAGGAGGTGGAAAAGTTACTCAAGAAGAAACGACGCGGACGGAAAGCCGCAGAAGTTGATATACTCTATGCGAAACATGGTATTTAATTGCAAGTGGGTGCGACGAGGTTCGAATCAAAACTCGAATAAAAACCATCGAGGGCACGATCCCTGCCTATGGATGCGAATCACAACCACACGGGGGTGCGGGTTTATCTTACATCATGAAAAATCCAGAAACTCTGGCCATCACATTTGAAGACATTGCTCAAGTGTATCGACACTCAGTTGTTTCGTCCGTATGTCGAGACGGTTGAATTACCAAGTTCATGCCACTTACACATTACCTATCATCACAACTTCTGGCAGCGCTCAGGGACTCGCGAGCCGGCAGGGCGCTTCGGCCACCAACACATCTACAACAAACGGCTATGAAGACTTTTTGTATCAGGCGATACACTCACGCTCTGATAACCAGGTACTTGTTGAGGGCAACGTTTTTAAGGGAAACACGAGTGAGGCGCTGAGCACGTACGGTTTGGTCATCCCTATGGATAGTCCGAATACATACATCTGCGGTGACGAGAAACTTGATGGCTTTGCCAATCTCGGTGCCGGTAAGCCTTACTTTCGTTGTCTCTCATCTCTGCGGATGTCTAATACTTTTCCAATTCGTTTTGGGTAATCATGACATTCATTGACCAGCTTCTCGGTGTATGAAATGTCAGCTGTGTGGGAGATGTTGACAAGGCGGAACATACTCCGCGGTATGCTGCGCAGCGGCATGGTTCCGCACAAACTCCAGTGGGGTACCACATTTTTTTTTTCTCTACGGAGTTACCATCTTTCCAAGCAAGCATTTTCGGCAGCATCAAATCATAGCGAACTGATCGCAAAGCGCTCTACAATTGCCTTTTGTGTTCCCCATTGTCCCAATCCCCCCCAATCTGAGTTTCGTTCCTCGATTTCCATTTACGAAAGAAAGAAAATACAGGGCGCGCATCATCATGAGGCCCCTCACAGACGCCGAGACGGAAACCGTCTTCAAGAAGCTGGCTGATTACACTGGCCCTTCGCTAAAGAACCTCATTGCGCCCGTCGACTCGTCACCCAATGCCGACCGCCACGTTTTCCGCATCTCCGGCGACCGAGTCTTTTACGTCCTCCTCTCCTTAGCCAATCTCGCCACCTCTGTAGCCCGCGACAAGCTCCTCTCGTTGGGAATCTGCATCGGTGCGTTTTGACCCCCTTCCTTCTGCCTAGGATGATGATGATGATGATGATAAACTAACCATCAGAGTAGGCAAGTTCACAAAGACGAAAAAATTCAAGCTACACATCACAGCCCTCCCAGTCATCGCCCCCCACGCCCGCCACAAGATCTGGATCCGCCCCAACGGCGTCATGCCCTTCCTCTACGGATCAAACGTCGTCAAGGCCCACGTGGGCCGCTACTCCGAGGACTGCCCGGAGCACCAGGGCATCGTCGTCTACGACATGGCCGACGTGCCGCTCGGCTTCGGCATCACGGCCAAGTCGACGGCCGAGAGCAGGCGGCTGGATCCTACGGGTATTGTGTGCTTCAGGCAGGCTGATTGTGGGGAGTACCTGCGCGATGAGGACAATTTGTTTGCTTCTGGGTGAAAACTTGTAGAGTTGGAAGAAGGGGGAAAAGAAGGATGGGGGGAATCATTCATACTTGGAGTACTTGGCGTTGGGATTGGGGAAAATGCTTGTGGGATACCATTGGTTCTGTGCCTATGTTGACTGAATGGAAGCTCGACTATGTGAAACCACCCAGATATTTGTTTATTCTGTTGAACCTGGTGATCCCCATAAGCGATCGAAGTCTCATATAATCTTCAACTGGAGACCGGAGTGGTTGGGTGGGTGTATGTGTAGTGTGTGTATTTGCAGACTTCTATGGCCTAATGTTCTGGTCCTACCGAGTCTTCTTGGTCCGGCTCTGAGACTTCTCAGGCTCAATCGCCACGACTGTGGTATCGGACCGAACCAAGAATGTCTTTCCTCTCCAATTGACTGTCCTGCCGAGCAGGACTGCCCACGTCCAAATCGGCAGCGCCATGACTTCTCTCCCAATCCAAGCCACAACCCACTCCGAGAATCGGCGTTTGGTGACTGCTCTCGGACCGTTGCGACCCCTGGCAAAGTACGGGGTATTCTCGTCCATCTCGATGGATTTGGCTGAATGCAGACGGCAAAAGGTCATCCAGTCGGCCAACATCCATGCTGTGACGAATAGCAGCCATACGCTTCCCATTGCTGACCATGTCTGGGGAATGCCCACGTTCTGCTCGAACCAGGAAAGGTTGGTAACGGCGAAAGTAAAGTATAGTCCGCAAAGCATGGACTCGACACCAGGCTCAACCAGCGTGGCAGCCAAAACCGTCCACTTCCTCGCCCTCAGCCAGCGCACCCGTCTTGCAGCGTATGCGCGAACTGACATCCCAGTCATGGGTTGTACGACAAGATTTCCCCACACGATGCCGTGGTTTAGGTAGCCAGGAATGTTGGTACGCCAGAGAATGTCGCCTATGGAATGATCCTCGCAGATATTGTGTGAGAAAAAGTCGACACCAGGAGGACGGGTCTCGTCTCGAGCTAGGATCGGATTCTCGGATGGCGTCGTAGCCATGTTTAGCTGGGACTTGCGGAACATGTTGCTCTTGCCTACAACGCAGGGAGCCACGCCTACAGCGTTGATGGCACCGTAAAACTTGGCATGTGTCGTAGCCATGAACATCTCATCAAGTCGGCCCCCACCCTGTGCAAGAACGCGGGCAAAGCCCTGAGAGCCCTCAGGAATGCTTAGGTCCGTTTGGGGCGAAGCCTCTGAAGCTGATGAGATCAAAGTCTGGCCATCCATGGGTTGATCTCGTGCATAGTCAACAATATCTACTACAAGTGGCATCTGGTGCACAAACTTGTAGGGCTGCAACGCCTTATTCCCAGGCTTGTAACCCACCAATCTGTCAACCATGCGGCCTAGCACTCCCTTTGGAACCCAGACATTGCAGTCTACCACCCATATGATATCGGCATTAGCCTCCCGATATGCCCTGCTTATATTTCTGATCTTGGGGTTCGGTCCCAGGTTTTCCGTAGTACGGATATCTTCGTTCTCCACTAGAACTTTGGCATCGAACTTGGGAAAGTCCTTCACCACCTGCTCGAGAATCGGAAAGGCTGGATCGGATTTGTCCTCAACACATAGGCGAATCTGTAGCTTGTCTGACGGGTAGTTTTGAAGAAACGTCGAGGCTATACATTCGTAGAGATGGGGCTCCAGGCCTTTCACCGGGCGAATAACGGTAACGGCTGGAGTGTCTGGTCCTAGGGTCGGAGAGACGGATGCGGCGGGTTTCTTGGAGAAGTATCTGAAGCTGTTTGGGAGAGGTCAGGCACTGAACAACACAACACCCTGCGCTATGCGCTCCAAGGGACACCTACATTGCAGAGATCCCCAAGGCTTCTACCACCACAACCGCACTGCTCCAGATCAGGCACACCGTAGCGACGAGGTCAACGGCGGTGGGCATCTTTCTTTCCTTTGCGCCAGCTCCAGGGAAATATGTGACAGACGATGCTCACAACACAGACGCGTGTAAGCACCCAAAGCCCAGCATGAGAAATGTAGGAAAGGGGTGGCCCGCCGAAGGCTTCTTACTCGACCGGAAGATTTATTTGGTATATCGAATTCATAATATTGGCAATTATCGGCAAGATGACGGTCTTGGTGGATCGGCTTTTGAGTGGGTGACGCTAAATATGCCCGCCAGTTCCCTGGGCTTCGAAGGTCACTGTCTAGGATAAACCCTCGCAACTGGCCGCAACTGCACGGCAAATTTGCAGAGATGAGGATGAACCAATGCAGTGCAATGAAGAAATCAGAGAGCACGATCCAGCCCGTCGTCTGCCAAGTGGAACAAACAAAATCATTATGGCGTGTCACAAGTCAGACAGAATAACATGGTATTGAGATGATATATTCTCGGATAGAGATTGATTGATGTATGGATGAAACGTGAGGAGTGACATCAATGGAAGGACTTGGAGGTTCTTGTTCGAGTATTCCGCGCCTAATAAACGCCTGGGCGGTTTCTAACGTTCACTAGAAGCTCACTACTGTACCTACTGACATAGTTGCCACATTACGATAAGGGTGGTCCGTGAGTAGCCGCCTGGCGCACAAGGCCAGAAATTTAAGAAGTGGGGTTGCAGTCCGGCCCTGTTGGTCAATGGCAAAAAGTCATCTCGCTTGTTTCGAAAAATTTCAACCTCTCACATCATCAACCCGCTCAACACAATCACGACGGTCTGCCGAACCATGTCATAGTTATGTTAGTCAACCCATGTGAAGCTTCATCTGCTTTCCAGAGCTTCAAATTAGCTCTTGGCTTCAACATTGATTCTCCTGCCATTACTGCACGCTCGATCTCTATACGGATTGCAAGCCAATGGTGGTGGGGAGCTTTCAATACCTTGCACAAGTGTGCCTCTGCAATGATGACAACATACCTAGAGCTTAGGAGATTCGCCGTTCATTTGGCCCTCCAATGATTGCCCAATCTTTATAGACTACAACGGTATCTGACGCAGAGATTAACATACTTGTTTTTTTATTTCGCATGCATACCATGTGGGAAGAAGTCATGTGGCTGACGTATGACAGTTAGGGCAAGATGGTTTCCTCACAAAATGGCTGAGCCTGCAGCAGTGCCTCATGCGTCCTCAGAGGGCTCTTCGTCCCTTCAACAAGGGGCGAAGAGGCAGCATCCCCAGAATCGAGCACCTCTGCATCAAGTCTACGCCCTGCCTGTTCCTATCCGCACTTTTCCGCTGCCAACTTTCTACCCTGAGAACCCACTCTCGCTATTTCACATCGCCTATGCGTGGTTAGGACAGCTATTCAAGCGGTCTCCATCGGAGCCGTCGGTCATCCATCATGGCATATGGTCTCCTTCAACCTCGTCAGTTCATATTACTGATGAAAAGTCTATGAGGGCTCTGTGGGAGCAAGGGTTCTACGGCAAAGGTAATCTGAGTCGTAGTGAGCCCCACTGGCTTCAAAGGGAGCAGAAACGCCGCGGTCTACTGGACAGCCACGTCAGCGAGCTTCACACCGACCAGAGGCGTTTGGAACGTGCCCAGGCGAAATGGGAGCGCGCTAGGTTGGAGCAAGAGGCTATCCGTCAGACCAGAGAAGAAGAGGCTCAGAGGGCAGAAATGCTTCGTCAGGCCCTTCTGGCAGCTGATGTGCCTGAAATCAAGGTGCCTGAAACCAAGGCCCCAACTTCCCTCTCAAAAGTCCCCATTGGTCCTCTGGAGTTACTGGCTCTGCCCAACTCGTCTGCTGAGCTGTCATCGCCGAAACGCGCAAAGCCTGCCTCCCGACATGTTGCTCCCACTGGCCCGTTGGAGCTTCTTTCCTTGCCGAATTCGGCCATCGAGCTTAGTTTGTCAACAGATGATGCAGATTCGGTGGCAGACGAGACTTTTGTCCCGGTCATTCCCGACGATGCTGAGGCTGAACCTTTTGTACATATGAATGGCACAGCAGCTGCGACTGGACTTGTCGAAGATGGCATTGAGCAAGATGCAAATCCCAAAACACCGGTTCAACGTCGGAAGAGCGTGCGATTCTCGCCCAAGGTTGAATCCACGACATTCCAACTAGGAGACCCCCCTAGTCCCAACTACACACCCATTAGTAGCACCCCATTGCTACCAGAAAATGGTGTTACAAAGGAGACAGATAGACTTGCGTCGGCCTCGCAGCCAATCTTCAACAAGGAGCACCTACAACTGACACCTGAAGAGGCGTTTTGGTTGACGTTTGGCCTCGGGGTGTTGAAGGTCACAGACCCCTACTCAGGACTGGAGCTCTCTTCTCGTGAGCTCTTGAGGCTGTTCAGACAACATAGCTACTTTCCCCCTCGCGGCGGCCCGGATGATCCTGATCTCCAACCTGATGACGACTTTCTCGTCCAGTATGCCGTTTATCACCATTTCAGGTCTCTTGGTTGGGTGCCAAGAGCGGGCATCAAATTCGGTGTCGATTGGCTTCTCTACACCAGAGGCCCAGTCTTTGACCACGCACAATTTGGGTTGATTGTCATCCCGTCCTACACAGACCCATGGTGGAAAGCGAATGGGAGACAAAACCCTCAAAAGACATGGCAATGGCTCCATGGCATTGTGCGAGTTTTATCACATGTGATGAAGAATCTCGTCTTTGTCTACGTTGACGTGCCTCCACCGACGAAATTCGATGCTGGCTTGAGCGAAGGCCTTGCCGAGGCAATAAAGCTCTACAAAGTCAAAGAGGTCATGGTCAAGCGGTGGTCGAGCAATCGCAACCGTGGCTAAGGGCCTAGTGTGCTGTTTGATTATTTCGCAGACATCTTGTAGGATATTACGACCAGAGCCATTGATATTGGAAACAGGCTGGCGTTGGATAGAGGGAATCACTTTAAATGTATGAGTATATGAGTTATGATACCAATCCAGTTATAGAGGTAATCAGTTGCGGATTCACGTCGTTTTATCTATGTTTGCCTATGTGATTCTCCTGGGGCTTTCTTCTGATTGTTAACGAGTATTACGGATTTTCATGCGCATAATACGCTTGTTTTACCTTGGCGTTCCTTGAGTGAAGGCTGCAGCAAGTATTACCTAATTGGCACGGGCGAACGGGCCGAGGCTCGCCAGCAAACATGCTGGGTTTGTGGAGATGTCGTTTGTATATACGATGTCACTCGTTGATATTTCAAACCGTACATTTCTTGGGCATTTATATCTCAACTCTCCTTTTAGACATCTTTCTCATCTAGACAGTCAAAAAAGAAAAGGGAAAAAAAATGCGTGCCGTCTGGAGGCGCGTGCCCGCCCGGACGTTGAGGACTTGCGTGCAGCCTCGGGCAAAGTCGACTCTTGGTCCAGCCGCGGGGTTTCGTCAACCTCGAGAGGCAAACGGGAGCCAAAAATCACATGGATTGAAACACCCTTCACCGAGTTTCAAACCCCGCCAGTCGCAGTCGCGGAAAAAAGCCTTAGCGGCAGCAGACTTTGAGAGCTTCCCCCTGAAATACACCCACACCTTTGAGGGGAAGCGTGATCTCAACGGCACCGTCAACTTCAAGCTGGCTTGGGGAGGCAACGATGATTTCGGAGGGGTTGGCATCAGCAGCGACAGGGCGCCGGAATGGCTTCTTCTCTATCCCACCACCCTGCGGGACATGTGCACCTGCGCAATGTGCCGCGACACTTCGTCGGGGCAGAAGAAGTTTCGCACGACGCACATTCCCCTTGACATCTCGGTGCGCGATGTCAAGCAGACGGAGGAGGGCCTCGTCTTTACGTTTGGCAACGACGTCGAAGGGTACGAGGACCGGGCCCACGAGACCCTCGTGCCGTGGACTTGCGTCAACGAGTGGCTTGATCGTAGCCGTGCCGCGGCCGCCCCGTTGTTCGACGCTGGGGAACTGTACCCCTGGACCAGCGAGGAGCTGGACAAGAGCATCCGTAGGTTCGACTTCGACGACTACATGACGGACGAAGAAACGAGGTGGAACGCCATCATCGACCTGCGCGAGCTCGGCATCACCATCGTCAAGAACGTGCCTCGCGACGAAAACGCCGTGGTGGACATAACGACGCGCATC
Organism: Trichothecium sympodiale; assembly: GCA_003012115.1. Lineage (NCBI taxonomy): Eukaryota > Fungi > Ascomycota > Sordariomycetes > Hypocreales > Trichothecium > Trichothecium sympodiale. Next base: position 87,178 of record PXOB01000126.1, read on the forward strand.
GCCAACATCAAGGAGACGCTGTACGGCCGGACCTTTGACGTGCGGGCCAAGCCGGGAGCCGAGAACGTCGCCTACACGAGCGAGCACCTCGACCTGCACCAGGACCTCATGTACCTGCAGGTTCCGCCCAAGATCCAGGTGCTGCACTGCATGGACAACTCGTGCTCAGGCGGCGAGAGCCTCTTCAGCGACGGGTACCGCGCGGGGCGTCTCCTCTGGGAGTTCCGCGACAGGCCCGGCGTCGCCCAGCTCGTCAAGACAAACGTGGCCTACTCGTACGGGAAGTTCGGCCACCGGTACCGCATGCGCAGGAGGGTGCTCAACTCGACGGCCAGGGCGTCGGGAGAGTTCAGCAACCTGTGGTGGTCGCCACCCTTCCAGGGCCATGTCCACCTGCCGTCGTGGAACTACCACGGCTGGATCCAGGGCGCCAGGCTCCTCGAGAAGGTGGCCAGCTCGCCCGACGCCATGTGGACGTACAAGCTCCGGGAGGGAGAGTGCGTCCTCTTCGACAACGTTCGCGTGCTGCACGGGCGCAAGGGCTTCACGCCCGAGGCCGGCGGCAGCAGGTGGCTGAGGGGCGCATACATTGCCCCCGACGATTTTGCGAGCAAGTCGAGCCAGGTTCCCCCAGAGCTGCTGGAGGAGTACGAGAGAGGGAGGTTCAAGGATGTCGGCGATCTGAGGCGAGGTTTCGCGCTGCCGTGGGAAGATGGTGCGCCCGAGAAGGACGAGTTGGAGAGCATGATTCGGGAGATAAAGACGACCCCTAGATTGCTGCAACAGTAGTCTTGTTCTTCCGTAAATCAATCATTCTAAACATGTGCTTATCAGAATTACAATCTCTGAAGCTTGCTTCAATCAACTACATTATCCCGACATTCTTACCAACGTCACCTCGCGTCGATAAAATTATTGGCTTCATTAAAAAGATCTGTCTTGATCCCGTAAATCATGATATCCGAAATTCCCTGTAATTTCCCAATTTTCGCCCAAATCAGTTCATCCCCGTGTCAACAACAGCGCCTTCACTTCTCCCAGTTCCTCGCTTCAGCCCCATCAGGCGGCGCAGGTGCAACATGGCGGCTCCCGACATCGTTCCAGTCGGTGCTGAGGCTGGTGCCGCTGCTCTCGGTGAAGCTCTTGACCATGGCGCGCTGCTGCTCTGGCGTGGCGCCCTTGTAGAGCTTCTTGAAGAAAGCATTGACGTCGGACTCTTCCTCGTCTTCTGCGCCGTCCAGGTCGACCTCCTTGCTGTACCACTTTGATAGGCCGGCTGTGCTGCCGCCGCCGCCGCTTGATTTGGGCTGCGAAGGGGCCTCGGTTGACGATGATGCAGTCGTTTGTGCCGTGGTCCTGAGCGTATGCGTTAGCATGTAAAGAAACGTAATGAAAAGGGGAGTGAACGAAAAAAATAAACTTACGCTTCTACTGGCATGATACGTTCCGTCTTTTCATCTCCACGTAGCTTGGCCCACTTGCCAGCATTCTTCTTCTTGAGTGTGAGCTCGACTTTGTTAGGCGTAACGGTGTACTTGGATCCCTCGGCTTCAATCTCGCCCCAGAGATCCAGGCGGAAGGCCTTTTTACTACCATTGGGGTGCACGAGAGGGTCCAAGGTAACGCTGGTGGTGCCAAAATCAACTTTGATCTCATCCTTGCTGTTTCCCTTTGAAAAGATGGAGACGTTCATGTGTGTAGTTGTTTGATAGTCATCCATGCGGGGTGGCGTGTCCGCCACGGGTTTTGGTGTTGCTGCAGGAGTAGCGGCGGCGGCCGTCTTCGCATCAGAGCTGCTGCCTCCTCCGGTCTTGATGTCCGCTATCTCCCTCTTCTCAGGCTTCTGCGACACCATGACCCTGCGCTTCTCGTCATCAGCCGGGAGACCTTCCAGCTGAGCGACGGCCTGCTTCCTGATGACGCAAGCCATGTTCCACCCTTTCTGCGTCTCGCCGCCTCCCGACATGGCATTCTCGCGGGACGGCTTGTTCCAAGGGTCGGCCTCGACCTCGGCCTGGAGCTCCTCGAGCGTCTGCTTCCAGAATCCCCTGTCGTCCACCACGTCCTCCAGGACGTCGTCGTCGCCCTTCTCCACCGCGGGGTGGCCCTTGGCGAGGCGGATGGCGAAGACGCAGCACGCCGCCGCGTCGGCAGGCTGCCCCAGGCGGAGGTGGCAGACCGCGCGGCGGTACTGAGCCTCCTGCATCATGGGGCGGGAGTTGCGCGCGTACGCCGAGTGGAAGGCCGCCTCGGCGTCGGCGAGGGCGTCGGAGAAGCGCTTGGTCGCGACGAGGCTGCGGCAGCGGGCCAGGAGCCACGCCGGGTTGGGCGTCGCGCTCGTCGATTCCTTGAGGGCGGCGTTGAGGTTCTCCAGCGCCTTTTCATGGTCGCCGGCCTGCGCGGCCTTGAGGCCGTTTTCGCCTTTTGTGATGTACGACATTTTTTTTTCTTTGCTGTGCTGTCTTCAAGCGAAGGCGGCCAGAAAGGCAACAAGGACAATCGTACCCCGCAGCCCAGGTATGGCCCAGGTTATGGGTTGGGTTACTTGGGACTTAGGTGTAAATTTGGAAATGTTTGGGAATTGTGAGAGTTTGTAATAGAATAGAGAATGAGTTGTGGGTGTGTTTTTTTTTTCTTTTCTTTTTAGAATTTACTTTCGTCTATTTATTTTTCACAAAGTTTGGTATCTGAAGAAATGAGGCGGTTGGTGAGGCGAAGTTCTGGAAGCTTCAGTGAGAAACAAGGGCGACGGCTGCAGGCTATGCATCCGCAGATGCCCGCCCAATTTGACAAGGTACACAAACAAGGACCTCGGCACAGTACGAATAGATTGTATGTATAGAAGATTTATTACCATTAATATTATTCACATCATATATGCTACATGTCCGTACGCTAATTTATTTTCATCATTGGCACCTACTCCCATCACTCAATTTTCTCATTCGGCCACTTGCGAGCGAACAAGCCCAGCGCCCGAATGACAAAGGTGAACTTATAGTTGGGGTAGGAAATCATGCACGATTTGTTGAAGACACCCTCAATAGCCTCTTGCTTCCATTCTCCATTCTCCTGCTGCCGGTCCATGATGAGCTTGATGCCCCTCTTGATTGGCTCAGGCTCAGGGAACTCGGCCTCCATCAGGCCGATGAGCGCCCAAGCAGTCATGACGACCTGGGAACCCGTCGGGTGCTCATGATATTCAGATGTTTCACATGCCTATTCACAGTTAGTAAAAATACGACATCACCCCATAAAGTGGGAGAGACAAACCTTGTAGCTTTCAGACCAGCCGCCATCTTCCCTTTGGTGCTCGAGCAAGAACTTGCATCCTTTTCTCGCCACATAGCTCTTGGAAAACGTATCTCCGACGCTGGCTAGGCTTTCCAACGCAAACATGGTAGCATAGGTGAAGCAGATGGCCCAACTTCCGTACCAAGCGCCATCAACCCGCTGATGGGACCTGATCCAGTTAACCGCCCGCTTAATGAAGACCTTGATCTCCTCGGCTCTATAATCGGGCCAGTGCTTGCTGAATGCGGCCAATGCCTTCACGCAGGCGGTAGTGCATTCTGGATAGTCGTATTCAATCATAATGCGGCCAAAAACTTCTGCGACGTTGAGAACCTCCAAATACTCGCTACCACGGCGGGCTTCATAAGAAGATAGCGCGCCGTTGTCATTCTGGTATAGCAAAAGGGTATCGACAGCATCAAAGATGCGCTGATCATCGAGGAGCTCGGGTAATCCGCCGTCCTTTTGGCAAAGAATAACGGATCTGAGAGCCTCTGAGATGCAGTCGCTGACAGAGTATCCCTGGTCCTTGTTGCTAAACGGCCAACCGCCCTTCCTGGTTTGGCGATAGCACTTCTCTTGGTCTTTGCAGTTTTCGCGAATCTGCTGGCTATCGAGGTACTTGTGCGCCTTAACAAGCATGGGCCGGTACCTCTCGTCATCCTGCAGTCCGGAGTCGAAAATAGCTTGGATTAGGAAAGCTGTATCCCAGCATTGTACACCGTTGGTGCCATTGCACAGCATGCCCTCATCCTTGACCCACAAATACTCCTGCATGCGCTCAATGTGTCTCTTGACGCTGTAGTCGTCCGGTCCGTCGCGAACATAGCACACAACGGTGTTCATAGCGCCATTCACGGGTGCCAAATCAGCGAAATCGGTATTGGCATCCTCCATATCCACGAGCTCGCTGCACCATTCCTCTGCTCTCTCTTTGATCCAATTTGGTCGCAAATAGGGATTCCAGATATTGGCAAGGAACCAGTTGGCAGTGGTCATGAGCCGGCTCTTGGGATGATAATTATCAGCCGGGGCAATGCTGTTTCTGTGTGCCGCCCAGTTGATCTCAGCATGGGGTTGCGTGAATAGCTCTTCTTTCAAGCCGCGAGTAACGTCTGTCCCCTCACAGCTCCATTTCTTAGAGTACAAGTATCCCATCGGCAGAAAGACCTGCCTCATGTGGATCCACCACCTCCAGGGAGCGAAGGGCACCCAATCTGGGAGCAGCCAAAGCTCCGGAGGGATTGGATTGACAATATCCCAGTCCATCACGCCAAGCAATGCAAGCCAGAATTTGGCCCAATGGGGTGCATTTAGAGCACCACCAAGCTTATGAAGCGTACCTCGGGCCTTGACCATGACGGGGTCCTCAGGGTCAACGCCCACCAGCCGCAACACCGTATAGTTGAGACTGATGCCAAAGACGGTGCTTTCACCTTCGATATGTAATCCCCATCCTCCATCTTCGGGGTGTGCTCGAGCAAAGAGATAATTCTTGATGGCGGTCGCATGCGCATCGGGAATCGGCGTTTTGGTGACGTACCAAGCGATTACGACGCCAGGTAAGAGAAACATTGGGCCGCCATACTCGCAAGCCCAGTGGCCAGAGGGCATCTGCAATTCTTTAAAGAACTGCAGACCGTTATGTGCGGCCTCGAGAGGTGTCGTAGCTTTTGGCAACGTAGGCACGTCCTATACGAGTGTTAGCGTCGTTCGTGCTATCTCAATGTTAAATCCCTACCAGGGGAAGATTGAGAAAGTATTTCTCAGCATTAGACTGTGGCCAAGCCTTAACGGCTTCATCGTCTTCCAGGTAATGCCAAGTATGGCGACTCTCGTCGTCCTTGACCCTCCATCTCGTAGGGTCCGTCTTCTTGTCAAGCCGTGGCTTCTTTGGAAAAGGTCGGGAGTCTTCACCGCTACCCCGCTTGCGGAATCTCAATGTCGTCGAGGACGAGTCACGGCTCGTAGTGCTAGCCATGATTGATTTTAGCCTTTGAATCGAAATAGAGCCTCAATGGCAGCACTTTTAACTCGGGTAGGGCGGGTTTTATGCCGGCGATCGCCAAAGTTGTCGACAGCAAGTCGTATGATGTTTCACGTGTCAGAAAGATCTCAGGAACGGGATTCGAAGCTTTTCAGGCTGGACCCCTTCTAGCCTCAGGGGCTTCTCCTACTTTACGTGGGTACCGCGGGGGCGCGGGCAGCTCTAATTCCCCGGATTTTATATCCCATGCTTTACATACTTACCCTGTAGATTTTGCAACCTTCTAGGGCGCTCCTTCCTTGGATACTCAAACCGATGAGTAATACTTGCTCGCTCTTACCTCAGTAGTTGATAGAAAGGTGAAAGAAGACTTTGCACATCAGCGTTATCCTCAACCTGATTAGTTTATATCAACCCCTTCGCATCCTGTATCGACGGCCACGATGTTGTTATTTGGAGAACGCCGCCATCGACGACTCTTGCCAAATGCGCAGGCATCAATCGGTCATGGGCTCGGAGATACGCACTCTGGATCTGTCGTCTCACGTATTGAGAATATTCTCGAGGAGAATCTGAACCAGCTTTCGAAGGGCGAAGAACTGAGCATCGAAGTTGTGAGAAGCTGGGATCCCGAGAAAAGACCAAACGAACAGCTTTGCTAGGAGAAAGTGTCGTTTCCGGGTCGAAGCCAAAATGAAGCAAAGAAGTTTGGTATGTCATTTGAAGGTTGAAACAGGCCTATTTCCCGTCCGTTGATGTACTGAAAGGTGGGGTTATAGCTCGTATTTTGCTTATCCTTCAGCTTTCCCACAACGCTCTTGTGACAAATATGCTCCTCACAAAACGGTAAACTTGAAGATTGTGGTCTGTGAGATCAATACGCTTATCAGAATATAGTCACGTTTACTATCAGAATCAAGAACTCTTCGACAATCAACGTCAAGTCGATACCCTGGTAGACAATTTGGCTCTAACACTAGGAACAAGGCGAGAGGAGTTGAACATTGTAAGGCTGCCTTTAGAAGTTAGGGTTTCGACACTGACTAGACAAGATTGCAACTCCGAAAGGGGTTGCTGTCGGTTCTATTGTGATACATTTGAAAGATCTGAACGAAGTTGATGCTTCCATTGGGAATGAGGTACGTAGCTCTCTATTGGGTTGCATGCTTTACTAACATCAAATACAGGGAGTGTCTATCCCGCCAAGAAGCCTGATATCACACATCGATACCAAGGCAATTCGATGGGTTCTTGTCGTTGAGAAAGACGTGAGCAGGGGTCATAGATCTCTGGCATATGTTTGCTAACATGCTTCAGGCTATCTTTCGATCCTTGGCTTCATCCAAATTCTGGCTCTTTTCATGCGTTGGCATGGGGCTAATCATAACAGTGAGCTCTGACGAATTCAGGATATCGAACTTTTTTTGACTAGTATTCAGGCCAAAGGGTATCCTGACTTGATAACTTGCTCATTCCTTGACCTACTTCGTCAGACTGAGCCAAACCTGCCCTTCTTTGCACTGGTCGATTGCGATCCTGATGGATTTAACATCTTACGCTGTTACAGAAGTGGCTTCTCGGGCGAAAGAAGACCAGAAGGTTTGCAACTGCGATGGCTCGGCATCAAGATCCACCAACTACTAGAGCTCGAGACACGCACCAAAATTTCGAGTACTTATCAAAGCTTGATAGGCGAACCTTCAAGAAGCAACGCATCATCGCAACAGAGCAACTCATCAGCAACTTCGGTCACTTCCGTGTCTTGCGCGGAACCTGTAACGGCATTGGGCATACGAGATCGGAAATTGGCAATCAATTCCCTCGCTAAGCTTACGGATCGAGAGGATGAGAACGATGATGAAGTCGCGACAATGAAACTCGAATGGCAGAGAATTCTCATGCTGGGAATCAAATGCGAGATTCAGTGGTTAGATGAATCAGGAAACATCAACGACTGGCTTGAAAACCAAATTGGCAATGCTCTTGGACCCTATCTAATGTAGATAGGCGTTCGCACAAGAGCCACTGTGTGAAAGGTGCGGGGTCGACTAATCGCACAGTCCCCTCCCCCACGTTTGACAAAATTTCATCCGGCCTTGAGGCGCATCGGGAACTACATTCACATTTAAAAGTACAGATCAAAATGGCGGCCAAACTCTCAGAGGATGAGATCGACGATGTCATTTACTTTGCTCGCACAGGGGAGAATGAGGATCTGACGGAAACTCTGGGAGCTCTCGCTGAGCGCGAAAAAGTCAGTGTGGCTGAAATTCTTGTTGCAGCCAAAGATGACAGCAACAAGTCGACGGCTCTGCATATGGCAACGGGCAATGGTCATCTAGGTAAGAAAATACGGCTCTGTATATCTTGGACGATATTTAGAACTATCTATGTGCCTAAGAGCCGGGCTAATGTCTCATTCAGAAACTGTCCAAAAGATTGTCTCTTACTTTGATGGGAGACCAAAGGAAGAGAAGCAGGCCTTTCTAGACGATGTCAACGAGCACGGAAACACAGGTCTGCATTGGGCCGCACTCGGTGGTCACCTTGAGGTCGTGAAGCTGCTCCTTGATCATGGCGCATCGCCTGCTTTAGCCAATGAGGCCAACTACGTCCCGCTGGATCTTGCCAACTTCAACGACAAGGCTGAAGTCGCCAAGTATTTCCTTGCTTTTGCCGCACCCTTGGAGGACAAGAACCAAGAAGAGGGGCTAAGCGGCGCTGTTGGGTCGGTGGAAATTGAGGTCGAGGATGAGAAAGTCATGGCAAAGGAGACGGAGCAAGGCGCCGGCTCATCATGATGGAGGCGGCCGGCTGGAAGTATGCGTGTAGTGGAAACAAGGTCGGAGATACCCCGAGTGAACGACGCAAATCTGTACTGGACAGAAAATGAATACATGAATGTCACTACCATACTCCCATATCTGGTACACATAGATCACATCGGCGCGTGCTCCGACGGAGACTCCGCAAGGATAGCAGTGGACCGACCATACTTGGGAACTTTTTGAGTACGCTAGGGATGACAGATGACGCTTGTCACCACGGAGACTGACGAGGTCGAAACTGGTTGTAGGGAATATAGTATGTCGCATTCATGATACCAGCTGCAACGCATTGGCGTACTGAAGGACTACCTGGCGTAGAAGAATGAAGGATATTGCGTGCGTGCCTTATAACAATACAAAGTAGGAAACGATGGCCTTGTTAGAGGGGAATGCGAGCCCTGAGACACTTTTTGGGCTTGATCCTGTACCAATTCTAGATTGCTGGTCCGCTTGCCAAGGGCAACGAGTAGTACTAGGGGGTATTTGTGACGAAAAATCCATTACCGTCACCTGAATCGTTGGGTAGGTAGTTCATGGCCGTCGAATAACCTCCCCGCGAATAGCAGACGGAGTGTGGCGGAGAAGCTGCTGGGATCATTAATCTAATCTGGAATGGGGTAAACCGACATCGGGGAGGGACAAGGTCCGCAAACGATAGCTGCACTCCATATCGAGTAACAAATTTGCTCAATGCCGAAAGCTTGCCAAGGGCGCTGTGCGGATGCGTCTATCATGCGCTATTTGTTGCATTCCCACACTCACAACACAACATTCGCACACTATTATGTACTTGCCGTTGAAATTGAGTCGTCCGGTAAGCTTCACGGCAAGCTACGAGAAAGCTGGGTCCTGGCTGGCAATCCTGCATGTCGACTTGGAACGTGATTGGCCAATGGGGTCGAGATAGGTGCATGGTCTTCTTGGCAACGAAACTCAATGGGGAAGCTGGATGGACACTTGGAGCGATGAGGGGAAAGAAACTTGGAGATTTCATCTTGCACTCTGTACTGCTGCGAACTAACCCGCCATGACGGAGGTTGAACTTGCAGGGAGTGAGTGAGCCGCCATTGTATGTGGTAGCGGGGGCTGCGGTCTGCTCGATAATGGCAGCCAAGCCGGGGTACAAAAGGACCTGATCATGCTGCTCGCTTTTCTGTGCAGATGGTGGCTGCTCTTTCCTGTTCATTTTATTCTTTTATTCTTCTTACCTTGTTTGGAACACAATAGGTGATACATCGTGATGATGAAGTTCACCGCCGCTGGTCTTGTCTTTGGCCTCGTGGGATCCGCGAGTGCCGCTCAGTATGGCTACAACCACGTCAGGGTGAGGCACGACTCGGATGTCATTGCCTCGGCCTTCAAAGATGTTGATGTCGAGTTGATGTCTCCAGCTTTCATCGATAAAGATGGCAGATTGCCCGCCTTCTCCGAGGGCACAAAGGGTCCCTCTGACCAAGACAGCATCGGTAAGCAACATGCATGCCCGTACCATGGTATATAAAACTTTGGACTGATACTGTTTTCCATCAGAGGCTTTCATGGAGGAGATTGCCGGCCGCAATGAGTACATGACGTATGCCACGGCCAACTTCACCTCGGAGGAGAACCGCTCCTTCCCTTACGTGCACCTCTCCACCACCTCTTTGGGCCCGTGCAAGCGTCGCGAGGGCGGCGGCGACGAAAAGGTGCGCGTCTGGATCCAAGGCGCCGCGCACGGCAACGAGCCGGCGGGCGACGAGGCGGCCCTGGCCCTCCTGGGCAAGTTTGATGCCGACGCGGACTGGGCCGGCGAGGTGCTGGACAAGGTCGACCTCGTGGTGCTCCCGCGGTACAACCCAGACGGCGTCTTCTACTTCCAGCGCAGGCTGGCGACCAACTACGACCCCAACCGCGACCACATCAAGCTCGCGCGGCAGCAGACGCGCGACATCAAGGGCTTGCTTGGCGAGTTCAACCCGCACGTCGTCGTGGACCTGCACGAGTACACGTCGAGCTCGACGTTTGCGGGCCGGTACGTGCACGCCTCGGACGGACTCTTCTCGGCGGCCAAGAACCTCAACATCCACGCCGACATCCGCGACATGTCGGAGAAGCTATTTGCCAGGAATATCGGCGAGGCCATGGAGGAAAAGGGGCTGCGCTGGGAGCCCTACGTGACGGGCAGGTCGAGCGACGGCGAAGAGTACGTGGCCGAGTTCGCCGAGGCCGGCACCGATGGCAAGATTGGACGCAACGCCATGGGCCTGACGCAGTCCATCACGTTCCTGCTCGAGACGCGGGGCATCGGCCTGGCGGACCAGGAGTTCCAGCGCCGCACCGCCGCCAGCCTCACCATGGCAGCGGCCATTGTCCAGACGGCCGCGGACAACGCCAGGGAGGTCTACGAGACCGTCGAGGGCGCCCGCGAGGAGTTTGCCGAGTCGGACGACGACATTGTCATCTCCGACTACAGCGAGACCGAGATACGGCCCTTTGCCATGGTGGACAAGAACAACGGCAGCGTCGTCTACCCCCCCGTCAAGTTCGCCTCCACCACGCCCGCCCATGCCAACCTCACCCGCTCCCGGCCCGAGGCCTACATCATCCCCGCCGCCTGGACCGACCTGGCCGAGCGCCTCCGCGCCTCCGGCCTCGAGGTCGAGACGCTGGACGACGGGTTCAGCGGCACCGTCGAGGCCCTCACCATCGCCTCGGCCGAGCTCGAGTCGTCGTACTACGAGGGCGTCGTCCGCGCCACCGTCACCACCGAGACCGACGAGCGGGAGGTTACCTTGCCCAAGGGCAGCTTCAGGGTCAGCACGAGGCAGCAGAGGGCTGCGCTGGCCTTTATTGCTCTCGAGCCCGAGAACATGGACTCGTACGTCTCGTTCAATATTATTCCTGTCGAGGAAGGGGACGAGTATCCCGTTTTCAGGGTCAAGGCTTGATGAAGATGAAGTAGATGATGCAAGCGAATATGACTTATAAAACATGGGATTTTCATACATACTTTGTACCAATACATCTAACCCCCATGGTGATTTGACGTCGAGTCGTAAAGGCTCGCGTTTGCCCGGCCAAGTCGACGCGAAGCTTAGCGCGGAAGTGATGCTAAGAAAGTGAAAGCCCTGTTCAGGAAGAGGGACTATTATGCCGCCTTTGTCGTTCGGAGGAGAGGGGAGTGTCCCGGAGATGTGGTTGCAATCCGGACCGGAGAGATTATGGTTGGTACCATGGCAGCATCTCTGCAGCTGGCGCGACTTTATCGGAGACTTGACCGTAACCATCATTCAAACCAAGTCACCTAGGACTCGGCAACTAATTCGACTTCCTTGCACTCGTAATGTAATGCGCCAAAGTCGCCTCCAACAATAGTAGAACCCACGCCTGTAATACCCTGACCTGCTGTCCAGCATTCCACGAAGTCATAGCAACTTCGGTCACTTTTATTTCTTTGCATCTCTTCTTTCCCTGAGTGTCTTAGTTCCCGAACAAAGACCGTGACGATGACATTGAGAAGAAAACCTGCTCAATAGAACAAACCCTGTAAGGAAAGGAATGTCGGTCGGCGACTTTCCGGTCACTTTCGACCTCGAAAAGATATATCATGATCTCGACAACCTACACATATAAAAAGATGACGGCAAACACTTTCTTTTTCGAAACCTCCAACAATCCAGAGCAAAACAAACCAAACCGCCCCTAGAAATAGAATTGTCTTTATTCCTTTCTTTTTTGAATCGAAAACTTGAATGCGATATTTCCTCGGTTTACTGCCAATCATTCTCATCATCCTTTACACAATGTGCGAGAACAACCAGCAACAGCATCACCACCACCACCATCACCATCACGAGCAGCATGGACAACATTGTCACAACCACGGTCACAGCCACGAAGATCACGCCAAACATAACCAAGAACACTTTGAGTATGCAAGAAAACATCTTTTTTTTTTCTCCCGAACAGTATATATCCTCGTACTTTGCCAACAGAAACCTGGCTAACGTTTTTTGTCACTTCTTTTTTTCTATAAATATAGCAACGTCTCCAGCACCATCTGGGAAGAGCAGTGGGTGAAAGACCTCTGCCAGCACATTACCGAGCAGCTTCATAGAAACACGGCATGGATCGGTCTCGAGGAGCAAAAGGGCGATAATTCCAAGAAGCCTCGTCTTTTAGATTACGCTTGCGGACATGGTCTCATCTCTCGAGTAAGCCTTCACCTACACCTTCACCTTCAACTCCAAAGGACTTGCAAGACAAAGAAAAATTGTAGGGCAGGGCAGGGCAGTACTAACAAAAAGTTTTCTTGATTGCAGGCCCTAGCTCCCTATTTCCCCGTAATCCGCGGCATAGACATCTCCAAAGGAATGGTAACCCAATACAACACCCGCGCAACCGACAAAATGCGAGCCATAGTCGGCGACCTCCTCACCAGCTCCCCCGACGCAGCCACCACCACCACGACGCCCTCTGAGCTCGACGACCCAGAGTGGCAAAACTTTGACCTGGCCGTCATTTCCATGGCCCTCCACCACGTCGCCGACCCGGCCGAGATGATCAGGAAGCTCTCCGATAGGATCGCGCCCGGCGGCGCGCTGCTCGTCGTCGACTTTGTAGCCGGACACGAGAGCGGCGACGGGGACATGCCGGGCCCGGACGGTGAGGATGGAGACGACGGAGTCAAGCGCACCGTTTCCAAGCATGGCTTCACAGAGGCGGAGATGAAGGAGTACTTTCAGGGCGCCGGGCTGAGCTTTGAATGGAAGTGGTTTGATCAGAAGACTCGGTTCCCGGAAAGGTTTGGGGGCGAGAAGCAGCTGGTCATGGCCAAGGGCGTGAAGCCTGCGCAGTGAGTGACTCGGGGCCAGCCAGCCTTTGATATTGTTGCGACATGGCATAGCAAAGACTTTGAATAGCTAGATACTACTTGCTTTTTTTATTTAATTCCAAACGCCATCTTGTTAACATTACTGCTCTGGGCGAGAACCTGTTGCATGACGGCTCTTGCCATGATGAATTCTATGTGATGATTGACCAAAACAAAACAATGTCAATCTATGCTAGTTCGCTCGCTCAAAAGGTCGTAATCTCGTAAACATCATCCAACCTTGCGACTCATATCCTGAGAGCGTTGGGTCTCAAGCCACTTTTGCGCTCATGGTCCGCGCAGTAGGTGGCACGGCCTCGGAAGGCTCCAATTCGCTCTCCATCTTCTCTTCGCCTGCCTCGAGCTGCTCGACAGCGCTCTGCCCCTTTTCCTTCTCACCCGCATCACCCAGACCAATGATGTCGATCCATTTCCAGTGGTCCACGGCACCAGGAGTGCCCCTGTCGAAGATGGCCGTGTCGTCTGCGAGCCCGTCCTGATCCAAGGAAGTGTCGCTGCCGCTGGCTTCGATCTTGTCCGTGTGCGTGCCGTCGACGAGGTCGCTGGCCGCGGTGCGTGCGACAGGCACGCCGTTGTCTCTCAATAATTGCAGCTGCGCCCTGAGGTTCAGCCGCAGCGCTCTCTCCGGCTGCTCAGATTCAAAGACCTTCCTCGTCACCCAAGGAAAGAGAATTCCAAAATCTGACTGGCTCAGATGCACCGAGTTTACGACGTAAAAGAAGTTGGGCTCCGTCATCTTGATACCGCTAGGTCTCTCGTAGACATCGGGTGCCACTCTCTTGGCCTTGGGGTTTGGCGATAGCACTCGAGCCTTGATATGCAAATGCTCGTTCCACTTGTAGAAAGTCTCGGATTCAACAGCAAGTAGGCCGGACCCTCCAACAGCCGTTGGGGTATCCGCATAGCAAGGGTACGGCAAGTTGAAGAGGGCTTCGGTGCTGGGACTGACAAGTGGCATACACCACATGTCAAGGAGCATAGTGATGCTCTTCTCCGTGATCTGCTTGCGAATATCGCTGTCCTCCTCAGGAACAAAGAGGGGGTTGCTGATGGCTTTGACGGTTTCGTCGTTGGCGTAGTAGGTGCTCTTCAAGAACTGTGTCATTGTAGTAGCTCCGAAGCTGTGGCCCGCCCAGATGATTTGGCCAGGCTCGTGTACCCTTAGGGATTCAGCGAACTGGCCAAGACCGGGGGTCGAAGTGTTCAAATTCTGAAACTCTGTGCCGCGATCCATGGCTAGGACGGCCTGGTGAATGAGACCTAGCTCCCACAAGCGGACGCGCAACTGCTCATCACGCTGCTCGTAGACCTCGGGCGAAAGGGTGTGTGAGATCCGCTTATACGGTACAGACTTTATCTTGTGTCCTCCGCGTCCATCTGGTGCCCTGATGAAGGCTGCGATTGCACTGCCGTCTCGGTGCTCTGGACAAAAGACAACCACGCCGTGTGAAGCCAACGAGCCGGCGACGTAGGAGTATGTGTTGCGGTTGCTTCCTAGCCCGTGGGAGAAGACCATTGTTGGCCACCGCTCGTCGGGCGTCTCGGCCGGTTTCAACTCGGCGTTTTTGTGCACGGGAATCGTGGCATAGTTGAGATGGCGAGGGAGAAAGCTGTAGGTAGTTCCGTGTCAGTCCCGTCTAACACTGCTACGGCGTTTTTCCAGAGTTGACTTACGACACGAGCTCTGCAATGGCATTGTGGATGCCAAGAAACTTGGTATAGGCAGAGATGTGGCTTCTCTGAGGGTTCGGCAGCCAGGGAATGGACTTTTGGTTCGAGCCATCGACGGCGGGGTAGAACACGCGATACTGTATCGTTGGAATGTCGCTTGCGTTGGTCGGTGTAGCACTCGGGGATTGGAACTCGGTAATGGGAATCTCGACGTCCATGGTTCCGACTTGGTGAGGGCCGGTATAGTCAGGGAATGTCGGGACAGGGCTCAGGCGTCCCAGGAAGGTGGCCATCCTGGATGAGGTCGACGTCTTGGTCACCATGATGGCGGGAAGGCTCGAAGGTATTCCGTATTTGACAATGGTAAATACAAAGAAGTGAAAGATTACAGATATATAAGGTTCTAGGGAACCGAAGTAACTAGAATACAAAAAGTAGAGCGCGGAGGCCACGAAAAGGGAAAAAACGAAGGTTGTACGAAAAGTATGATATGAATATAAATACAAACAAATACTTTCGTACAAACAAGGCAAAAAGAACAGGAAAGATGGAAATTGATGATTCAAGACGGAGCACGGAGTTGATCGGCGCCGCTTAACAAGACGAAAAGGGTTTAGCTTCGTCCCTGCCAAGACGATGGCTTGGTTTCCCGTTTTGGAGGTGACGCAACTCAATTTTGCACTCAAAAAAGAATCCCGTCATTCTTTTCTCATTCATCATTGCGAGATCTACTCAATATGTACGGGAAATACTTTGTATTACTTCTGCAACATTATGTGTTCTCTCCCTGAGTATTTTTCTTAGTATTTGCCTCAACTCCCGTCCCGATAATTCCACCTATATTCTCATGCACATAATGACGGAAGAAAAAAAGAAGAAGAAAAAGAAAACCTTGGTCTCGTGCACTCAACGGCTTTCCCGATAAATATGGAGAATACCATCCGACGCCGAGGTACGGAGTAATACGGAGTACGTTTCCACTCACTCGGTGTCGACAATCTCTCCGGTGCAACCCTTTCCGGAGACTCACTTCCGGTGATCTAGACAAATCACTCGGCTTCTTCTTTGGAGCCACGAAGAGGCTGCTGCTGCGCTTCAGTGCTGGCAACCGACCTCTCCCATCCATCTTGTGAAAGTTCTCGCTCCAAAGGCGACAACTGCTTGTTTTTCTCTGGCTCTCCGTTGTCCTCATTGCAGTATACGAGGCCTAACTCTCGAAAAGTTCTGCAAGTCGTCAGCAATAGATCAGTATTTTGCCAGGACAAATACTTACTGAGGTACATCGAAAGATGACGGGTTACGTGGCAAGACGCCAATATAAGTGTCGCCGCGGATGATGGAGTCGATGGCATCGTCCAGGGGCGAGTCATCTTCAGTCCGAGGTTCCCAGGAATGGACGGAAGGGGTAACTTTACCCATGTATTGATTAGAAGACGGTTCAAAGGCCAACATGCGCCTCGTCTCCCTCAGCTCTCGAGGTGACGTGATGGCTGGATAGTCCCCGTTCGATGCAGTGGCCAAAGGTTGAACTGGCCTGGTGCTCGGTCGCCTCTGGCTTGGAGTCGGCCACGTGAAGCGGGATCTCTTCTTCTTCTTTAGCCCACGTTCAGCCAGAGAGTTGATTACTCCTTCAATGACGTCCATGACGTCCTCCTTCATGTGCTCGCTGCACCTCTCGAAAGCACCGATGAGCCCATACGGCACGGAACCATGCTTGCAATCGCCCTTGCTCTGCTCCTCCTGCACCGTCCAACCGAGGCTCTTGGCCACGTCCAGATTCTTCGCCCTCTGCTCCGAGACGCTGCCACTAGGCCTGGACATGAGCAAGTCGACAAAGTTTTGGTGAATCGTCATGCCGCCGTACGGCTTGCAATCCTTGCAAATCTCATGGCCGCAGCTCTGCTCCTCTCCGGCAACCTAGGCCTTCGAGGTGCAGACCGGGCCGCTTCTCTTGAACCAGGAGCACTTGCAGCAGGTCCAGAGTCCCGCACCTCCCTCGTCGTTGCCAGACTTGTGATCTGTCATCAAAAGGTTGAAATAGTGCTCGTTGAAAGGCTCCTCGTCTGGGTTCTCCAGGTGAAGCTTGAGATATCGCAAAGCTGCGTCCCACGGGCCCTTGGGGAAAGTGCCGCCGGGAACACTGCCAACAGGATCAGCCTCCATGCCAGTTTTTTGGAGTGCGAAATGAGATGATGGACGAATGGTACGGGAGGACGACGCTGATGGTTTGAAAACTGTATCGGGGCTAAAGTGATGATACGGAGTTGTTGGTGTAGATGAATAGTTGTGTCTGTTTCATAAAGGGGGATGGAAAGGGAGGGGAAACAAGGTGTCGTGTTGGGTTGGTAAAAGAGAAAATATGAATGTAGGGAATCTTTTTATTATATACACCATGAAACTGTCTCATGGAAATAATTTCATTTCATCACTTGCCTTTAAAGAAACATTCACCGGTCTATTTAATAGTTTCACTCACGGTTGTAATTCACGTTGATATTTTTCACTAGTCTTTTCAGGGGAATGTTCGCGTTCGTGTTTGCTACCTGAACAGGGCAAACAAGGCATCAACCATCAACGTCTCAAGCATGTGACGCCAGATGATTCCAGAAGTGCCTTTATAACTGTCACAGTTTCAGGGAGGTATCCATGTCATCGAAATGGTGAATAACTCGATATTCTCAACAGAGTGATCAATTAGTTGATGCTATTCAGTGAACCGTCCCAACTTTTCCAACATCTTCAAACGCCTTTCATCGAGTGTGTCAAGACCTGCCATTTTTCTCTCAAATACTGCCTCTTCATGTTCCGCTCTCATCTCTTCGTCCCAATCGACTCGATAAGTCCACTTGCCAATATTTCCATCTGGACCCAATTACTACACTAATGGCTGACCGTCGATGAAAGAAACATCACGCGCTGCCCCCCGCCTCCTGAAGCAACACGGAAATGAAGGGCATGGCGAAAAAAGGTATTTCAACATCGTGACAAGGCACTTGAAAAATAGTGAGATATAATGAGAGTGGCCAAGTACCATCTGCACGGCTAGGCTGCAAATAGTCAAATTTAGGCAAGGCTGCGTTTTGTAGTGTCAGGCCCCGCCATGAGTCGCCATATCAAAAGCAACACTTATACGGCTGTACTTTCTACGCCCTTTTGCACGCAAGCTAATCAAACATCTGCTATTTAATTACGAACTCTCTCTCTCTTTTTTTTTTTCCCTTATTCTTTAAATATTTTTACTATTTCCAACCAAAACATCACCATACACAGATACAAAAGGTCATAATCAACATGCCTACAAACAACAACACCCTCGCCAAAACCCTCAAGGACCTGCACGTCCCCGGAAAGCCCCTCATCCTGGCCAACATATGGGACCTCGCCTCCCTAAACACCCTCACATCCCTCAACACTCCAGACCACCAGCCCGTCAAAGCCATCGCGACGGCATCCTGGGCCCTGGCCGCCAGCCTCGGCATCAAAGACGAGCATCTCACCCTCGAGCAGAACTTGGAGGCCATCTCCAGAATCGCCCCGGCGTGCCGCGCGGCTGGCTTACCTCTGTCCGCCGACCTGCAGGACGGGTACGGGGATCGCATCGGCGAGGTCGTGAGGCGGGCCGTCGAGATGGGAGTCGGCGGGGCCAACATCGAGGACAGCATCCCTTCGGCCGGGTTCGGGCAGGGTCTTCAGGGTTCTCTGTACGCTCTCGACGAGCAGGTACTGCGGTTGAAGGCCACGCTGGAGTCTGCCAAGGACGCGGGCTGCGCTGACTTTGCGCTCAATGCTCGCTCGGACGTGTTTCTTCTGGGCCTTGATCCCGACGTGGCCATGGGCGAGGCCATCGAGCGTGGCAGGGCCTACTTGGCCGCGGGAGCGACTACCGTCTTCTACTGGGGCGGCGGCAGAGGTGGTCTTCGGGATGAGCAGGTGCGCGCTTTGGTGAAGGAGCTTGATGGTCGAGTTGCTGTCAAACTGGCGAGCGGACCTGATGCCTTGACTGCGAGCCAGCTGGGGGAACTCGGCGTGGCTAGGATCAGCGTCGGTCCAAGCATCTATCGTGTTGCCATGGAAGCTGCTAAGAAGGCTGCGGAGGAAATACTCAACGGCGGGCGTTTGAATTGAAGCTTGTGTGGTCAGCATTAGAAAACTTACTGGGTAGCACAAAGGAATGGGGTTGGTTGATAGCAAGTCTGCTCATGCATTTGCCAGCGTCCACCATCGGACAAGCCATCTACCAGAAATGGCAACTTGTGTGCGTGGGTATCTATCGCAATCATTCAATCCACGCCAATAAACAAGACCATTCTCCATCTTCCCTTATTTCTCTGTGAATCCCTCTTCACTGTCCATCTACTTTGCAGCCTCCCTTCCTCGGATACTCTACTTGAACCACCATGTTACCGTCATCTGCCTGCCAAACACCTCCCTTTCCAGGGTGAACGCATCTCATCATCAGAGGGTTCCACATCCTCCCCGTCGCCTCCTCCAGACGGACATTCACATCACTCTTGGACGCGCACACCACCGTCCGGCAGCAGTCTTGCGTGATGGATTTGCACGAATTGGCCGGGATATGGAGCTGGTTTTGGTTCTTGTCATCGGCCAAGCTCGACCAAGAGGCTATCGAATTACCGCATCCGACGCGATCCGGGCCAGGTTCCTTATTCCTCGAATTAGTTTTTTGGGCTCTACATATATCTTGTGCATTGAATCTAGAGATACTTACAGTCGTGCAATGAAAGCTCCCTCCTGACGCTGGCGCCGGTGAGGCAAGATACTGTGATGGGTCGACGCCGGTGACTTCTGCCACTTCTGACCACGCAAATTCTTCAATCGTGGGTTCGCTTTGACCGTCTGCCCTACCGAGTACATGCAAGGGATTCACAATTGCTTGCGCGAGCAGCAGCGAGAGAATTGATAGCGAGTACATTGTGGATCGTTTAATAATGGTGCGGTAGGATGGCTTGTCAGCGAGGCTTTCAACGTATGCAACAAAGTAATACCAGTAGTAGTAGTAGTATAACAATTCTTAGATATCAAGGAGATACCGTCACCCTTTCTAAGAAATCGGTCGTGGTAATAAGTGGCGAGTTGTCTATTTTCACTCATGACATACAAGGTCGTTCCTTCCATCTTATATAAACCAACATCATCGACCAAGCCAGCCAACCAGCAGCCCCCGGGAGACTCAGTATGAAACCAGCCATGTCATTTCGCGTGGCAAGAGCTTGGCAACAACCGCCCAAAAGCTATCCATCCCATCGACGTCACGCGAATGCAGCGTTCGGAAAGGGAAAGTGAGACACGACAACTAGATGCGTCCACGCGCGTCTGAGGTGCATTCACTCACAACCCCCAACCAATTCGATTTAATTTTTTTTTTATTCTTCTTCACTAGACTGGGCGCATGGCTCGGCATGGTGTCAGTGACCCAAAAACTCGTAATTGGTCGCAAGTTGTCATGGTGCACACTGATCATCTCGCTGTTGGTGTCGTAAAAGGTACTTTTGGTCAAGGCTGAGCGAGCGTGTACGGAGAGTAATGCTCTCGTCACAAATCGCACTTGGTAAACAAGACCTCGCTTCTTGTTCCTAAAAATGCAAGACATTCAGCGCCAATCTGCAATCATCCACCTTTTTCCCATCTGAATCCATCTGCAAGCGAAATCGTTCTTTTTTCAAATGGCTAAAAGCGATCAAGGGGTGACAACGAGCTCGGACGTCGTTCAGCAACGCCCATGTTTCAATCCTGCTCATTCGTATCTTTGATTCGTGGCCGTATTATGGACCTGTCAATGGCAGTTTTGAAAGGTCATTGCGTCTTTGTTTCTTATTGGGATGTGCATCACGATACGGATATGATACAAAGTCCCACCAAAGGTGATTTTGAAATACGAGTCACTCACATTTGTCAAGGTTCTGACGACACAAGAGAGCAACAAGCACATCCTATCGACTTGGCACAAAAAATTAGATATGCATCTCCCGACATGTAAAAAGGTCTAGAATTTCGACAATGGGATGGATGGCCGCATGCAAACTTGTCCGGCCCAAACCCCCCACCAGAAGGCAACCCCACCATCACCGACTCGGGGACCCTCCTCCACACCGTAGCTCATCCCTTCCCTTCCGAACCTGACCCCCTTCCTCAACATCCGACGTGCCCCTCCATCGTCCATCACCACATATGCATGATAGATAATTAGCGCGCAAAGAAAGGAAACCCAAAAAAAAGAAAGATGGCGCAATCTACCGCCCACCGAAGACTCCTCCAAGAGTATCGAGCCCTCACCAACAACCCGCCCGAAGGCATCACCGCCGGCCCCGTCTCCGAGGATGACCTCTTCAACTGGGAGTGCCTGATCCAAGGTCCCGACGACACGCCCTTTGAAGGCGGCGTCTTCCCCGCCGAGCTTAAGTTTCCCAAAGATTACCCGCTCAGCCCGCCTGCCATGAAGTTTCTCGTCGACCTGTGGCACCCCAATGGTAAGCAAACACCTCTCCTCCCCCCCTCCGGCAGCTTAAACCATCCGAAGAAAGAAAGGAAACGCCGCTGACGCCGTCTCGGAAAAAAACAGTTTACCCAAGCGGCCTCGTCTGCATCTCGATCCTCCACCCACCCGGCGACGATCCGAACCACTACGAGCACGCTTCGGAGCGCTGGAGCCCCATCCAGAGCGTCGAGAAGATACTCATCAGCGTCATGAGCATGCTGGCCGAGCCAAACGACGAGAGCCCCGCCAACGTCGAGGCGGCCAAGATGTGGCGCGAGAGGCGTTCCGAGTACGAGGCCAAGGTGCGCGAAAGCGTGCGCAAGATGCTCGGCCTGTGACAAAAAACGTTTTGAAGTTTGTCATGGTTTTTGGCTGGGGAAGGATAAGATAAGGCTACGGTTGAGAGGGATGAGTTTGTTTACATTTCAAAGGGAAAGCGTCTGGCGTTTTTTTAGATATTTGGAAAGAGGGAAACAGAAGAAAATCAGGGCATCATACGAACATAAAGCATATGACATGAACAGCAAGATAGCGAGGACATATACATGTGTGGAGTCAACAAGGCATAGCTACATCAACATGATTCCAAAAAATCAAGCAATAACGCTTGCATGGCTCCATTCCATCTTCTATCACTATCTATTACTCAGTCCCCATCTACTTTGTTGTGCGTCATGTCATCAAATCATAGACCGTTTTCCGCCTTGAACTTATCCCAACTCTCGTTCAGGGTGCTGAAAACCAATCCAGCAATTAGTCGAACCTCGGTGTTGGCATCTTGGGGAAGCTAGCCTAAAGTCAGCATTTCGCAATATTCAGATAGGCTGGGGATATGTAGCTTACCTTGTCAGGGTGCGTTTTGGCAATGGCCTTCATATAAGATATCTTAACCTTGTTGGCCATGACAAGCTCGTGCATCCCAACCTTCTTCCACCCGCTACCGGGCCAAAGCACATTGTCTAAGCTACCCAGCAGTGCACGCAGGTTGTCTCTCTTGCCATCCCGCCAGGCAGCCACACGCGCATCCACAGACTCGGAGAGTGCAAACTTCTCATCGTCTTCCTTTGCTGCAGCTTCGTTGGCCTCACGAAGCCTGCTGACAGCCTCGGAGCTCTTCTGCGGCGCCAGGCTGGCTGTAGAAGTGGGCTTAGGCCGAGGCTTGGCTGCTGGTTTTGCTGCCGCTTTAGGCTTCGGCGCCAAGGCATTCTGGCATCGCTGCCGGCCCTTGATTGCTGTAGCACCACCAGCGCCAGCCTCAACACACTGCTGCCAGACGCTTCCAGCTTCCGCCCATCTCTCCATCTGCTCGAGAGCTTCTGCTTTGCGTGACAGCGCCTTGCCGTAGAGGTCCTTCATATCACGACTCTCATCCTGGCCATTCTCGTTCCTAACTGTAACGGTCTCGCCCTGGCCATTGCCTGGTCCAATAAGCTCAATGGCTTGATCGGCGTCTGTCACTGCTTGCTTAGGCTCTCCGGTCTTCAGAGCTGTCAAGGCTCGGTTCGTAAGGAGAAGGATAGCCAAGGGATGCGTAGAAGGCACAGCTGATAAAGATGAGGTGTAGGACGAGTGCGCGGAAGCATAGTCACCTCGCTTGAAGTGACCCGTCCCCGCCAATCGATGCTTTGTTGATGTCGTTAGCGCTTCAGCACTAATTGGAGGAATCTGTCTAGATGGCCGTGGGGGTGCAGGTGGAGAAGGCTTAGGCGTAGGACGCTTGGGTGGTTGTGTGGCAGGACGCTGAGGAAGAGTCTGTGAAGGCTTCGGAGGCACATCAGACCCGAAGAGAAGGTCAGATTCAGGCTCAGGCTGAGGCCGTTTCCGCTCAGTTGGTTGTGGCTGTTGCCGCCTCCTCCTATTAGGACTGCTGTAGCCAGAAATATCGTCGTCCGCGGCTAGCCTGTTGAGTTTTGACTTTGAGTCGAACATGGCCGGGGGAGCAGACTGCTGCTGCCATCGAGGAACAGGGCTATTACGGCTTGATGGGGGTTGTGGAGAGGGACTTGCCCTCGGTGGCCGAGCCTGTCTTGGCTCCTCTTGCTGTCGACTACTTGTCCGCCTTGGTCGAGGCCGACCGCCACCTTCAAGCATCATTGCCTCATCTGTCGCACTTGAACTATCACCCCTAGCCTCCTGCTCTTCCCTTAATTGCGCCTCTCGCATCCACCGCGGCTGGCTGGGGTCGCCGCCCTCTTGCTGGAAATCGGCTACAGCTTGCTGCATCTTCTTCTGGCTAGTCTTCCACAACGAGTTTGCCGTCTTGAAAAGGCTGTTCCCCACCAAGGCTGCCTGCTTCGCCAAGTCGTTCTCGACACCAGCAGGAGACCGGCTGTCCCCTCTGTCGGGCCTGTTCCTTGATTCTGAAGGAGTCCTTCCTTGTGCCTTGGCCTTTGCTTTTCTATGAGCATCGTCTAATAGCCAATTGGCAGCAGCCTGCACGTTCAGGCATGCACCGCTCTCGGTGAGTCCCCTTCGAGCCTCATCTGGCGAGAATCCATAGTCCACCAGTTGAGCTACGGCTCTATCGAACTCGTCTCCACCAGTCTGTCGCCTGGGCTCAGCTTGTCGCCGCTCCTGTTGGCGTCTAGGAGGTGCAGGCGGCTCTTCATCCGAGCTCGAGTCATCTCCCTCGATTGGCTTGCCTGCAACGGCTTCCGAGGCTTTCTGTCGCGCGCGGATTTCCTCGATGGGCCGACCCAGGTCTCCCAGAAAGTCATCGTCTGCAGCAGGCTGCTGAGGGGCAGGCTGGGAGCTTGGCTTGACTTCGCTCAGGCCAAAGGGATCATCGTCCTCGGGCGCAAGGTTCCGTTGCTGAGGCTTGCTGCTTGAACCACCCCACGCATCAGGGTTACTCAGATCGAGAGCTGGGGTAGGCCGCTGCGGTTCTGGCGGTGGGTAGTGACTTGCATTGTCGACTTTTGTGTCCTTGTTGAAAGCTGCAAAGAGATCGTCTTCATCGTCCTGGGCAGCGCTGGAGGGGGTAGGCTGCTTCAACGCTGGACTGGTCGCCGTTCCACGCGACCCCAAGGTATCCCAGAATGAGCCATCGCCGAATTGTGCCTCTTGTAGCTTCCTATTCTCTTCCTCCTTCTGCCTCTTCTCAGCTTCCAGCTGTTGCCGTCTTTCGGCCAAGCTCAGGTTCTGGTTGGACTTGGCCGGGCCAAATCTAGCCAAGTTGCTGAAGCTATCTTGGGCGATTTTGGCTGGCGCAGGGGCTGCGTTTGATCCAGAGTTTGCCGGCTGTTGAAGAGTGGTGGGCGTATTTCGACCGGACCCGAAGGGCGACGAGGACATCGGTTGTAGCGAGGGGAACGATGGGTTCATCGGTGGCGGTTTAGGTTGGGAGCCATTGGGCTTGGATGACCAATCCAGTCCAGAGAGGTCATCCATGATAGGCGACTAACGCTGTCCAGCAGCTTAGATATTCACAATGTGGTGTTTTGTTCTCGAGTGAAACATTATAGATCCATGGGGAGGCATCGCTGCTGTCAAGGAGGTGTCGCAAGCTCCACGTCGGTCACAGTTGCAGATGTGGCAGTGGTGGCTTGGCCGGCTCACCTGCGTTGGATACTTCTGGCTCTTGTGGCTTGGTTCTCTTACCCTGCAGCTTCGATATAAAACCAGAGTCAGGTTCATGAAGCTTGTTTGGATAGTAATAGGTAATACGATATCACATTATTCAGTTGCTGTTACCAATTAATACTCCGTCCGTTAGGGTAATCAACATCATCGAATGTTCATGATGCCATGACTGACTTCTCTAAATCTTTGGTGCAGATATGGGATACCTTGCTCTAAGCTGAATAAGTCAAACTATACGGAGTACTCCAATCTCGCCGTATAAAGCACCTCTGTTATTTCACACTTATGCAAAGCAGCGCAAAGAATGAAAAAAGGTATAGTCATGAAACCATTGATTCCTTTCTCAGTACGACTTCCCACAGTCCAATACGCCAACTCGAATATTGGATACTACGACCTCCCAACACACTTGAAAATGGTGTATTACTCTTCACTAATTTCGGCAGATTCATCACGAACTCAAGGCGCAAGGGGATGCGATCGTCGCAAGCAGGTTGCCGACAAGCCGACAGGCTGTCGATGACAAGATGATGAAAGGGTGTAAATACCATGGCTTACTTGTACGGAGTAAGCGATCCTGAATCTACCTGCTCCGTGTCACGGGTCCCTACACAGAACTATCGGTTTCTGAAACACGTCAGAAGCATCGGAATCGGTCAGTCGGTGCCGACACCACACCTGCAGCTGGGTGACCTGCAAGGCGATTCCGGGCCCCCGGCGTAAAGCTCAGCGTGGGTCCAAGCACCTCGGTTCACGAATAACGGCCCCCGAACTAGTAAAGCTTGAAGAGCAGGCATTGCCTGGTAGTTATTATTTTCATTTACATAATATTTACGAACAGAACAGAAAGGCTTGACGCTGAACTCCAATTCAGTGGCGTAATATCATGGCATATTGTTCGGATGCCGAGTCTCCCGTATTATGGCTCGGTCCTGATCGCCACTACATGTACGGAGTATTCCGTACGTAGGATAAATAGCAGAGCTGTGGTGCGTGCGATAGCGAATCGCTAAGGTATGTTATGTATGTATAAACTCAGCAGGAGTTGATCAGCCATACATAGAAGTGGTGGTTGGCGTAATTGACGGTTCGTTTTTAACTCGGAGTCACCGATTGTCAAGCTTGAGCTTTGCTAGACTTTGAAAAAGACCCACGAGGTCGTCGCATGCTTGGCTCTTACGAGGGTATTCCCCTCCTCCCCAATCGTGAGAATCATCATGGTATGCCACCAGTGCGGCATCAGAAGCTGATAACCGCCGTCGGGGTGTCGCACGGGGAGCATCATTTCCCACGCTTCGAGAGCTGATGCCGTAGCCTGCACCCTGAGGTCACCGTCATGGCCCATGTACACTCCCTTTTTCTCATTGTAGAAGCCGAAATAGTTATCGCGCCCGACACAAAGCCAGCGGTCGTTTGCCTCTTTCTCGACTTCTTGGAGGCATATGCCTTCGTCGTCTGTGATGGTGATTGCTCGGTCGGTGCCTCTCTCGATGATTATGTAGGTGTTGCCTGGCCAGGGCACCGTATCGTCGAGCTCACTCCAATTCTTGACAATGGCGGTGGAATTGCTAGGAAGAGTCCCTGCCGGCGAGACCTGCGAGGCCGCAGCAGCATCCGGATTACTGGGGATCCTCATTTTTTTTTTTTGGCAAGTGCGATGATTCACAAAGACTGCAGAAAAAAGTTGTACTGAAAAGTTGCTACAACTTTGCCCTTATGACAAGTATTCTTCTTCTTTAAAGAAAGGTTTGATATGCGACACTGCTTTGAAGTTTGATGGCATCATGCATGTCGTATGACAGCCAGGGTTGGTGCCCGTAACTGTCCAATCAAAACCCACTGTTTCAGTACCCCAACGTGACCCTTCTTTCCCGGTGATTGCGCGCCTCTTGGCCAATTTGATTCTCTTCTACTCTAGAGACAGGCAATCTAACACCGGGGATAAGATTATTGCACAAAAAAAAAAAAGTCGATGCTGTCTCCAATGCATGATGGTGCAGAGCTATTTGGTTCAGAGCGAATCGAGTCGCGTTCTGCCGTGCATCTACGGAGTACGCAGAACATATATGTACATAATGCATGCTTCCCAGTGCCAAGCGCTGTTCGCAAGCCTGTTGCGATGCCCAGAAGCGGGCAGACCGTGGCTGGGATGGTGTTTACCTCTACTTGCATGGTTCTGGACGGCCCTAGAACTGAGGGCCCTGGCCTGTAATAGCCTGTACGGATTACCGTGAGCCTGCACTGGGATGCACGTGCAAAAATCTTATTCATGTGACTCAGCAGCCCGTTGTCTTATGTAAAGCTGCATTGTAGATATCCATGCTCAGGCACTCACCACTTGGAGAAGAACGTCGGCAAGCCACAAAAAAAAGTATGTACACGTAAAGTCGGAACGTGGGTGTCGTGGCGGGAGGTGGGATAGCCTTGCTTGACTCGGAGAGCGGCACTGGAAGGCTGAAAAGCCAGGAACCTTTGGCAGGGGGGATTGATATATCATAGATTGAGGAGCACTGGTTCATAAATCGTTCCGTTTCATCATGTGCCTCAAGTTGACTGGCAAAACACAACCAAGCTTTCGGGGGGAAGCATAACCCGTTTTCACCATGCCCGTATTTGCATCTATGGATCGCACAATAATCGTGCGCGAAATCCTGACCCCGTACGAGATGGGAGGTCAACGATAAGTGGATAGTTGTAAGGATAAAGTATAATTTCGCTCTGATGCTGGACGGCTTGCCGTAAGATGAGAGTGATTAGATGACGAATACTCCATACGCAGAGCGTTGTGGCGTTGGTGCTGGGGACGGGGCTTGTGCCATCCGCCACCAGCCCACATGGGTAATTATGGCGACGTCATCGCCTCGTTTGCTCTGTCCACCTGCAGGCTCTTCGTGCCTTAACACTGGAGACCGGCGCGCTAGGGCGGTGCCCTGACCCCTTTGTGCCTGACTTGGCGCCCGCGCGTTTGGGAAATGCCCCTGGAAATCCCAGATTTGCCCATCCAGGGGTCCAACCAGGAGAGGACCGACCTTGGTTGTAAAAGGGGAGAGAGAGGACTGGCGTACCGAAGACGTTCCAGCAGCCGCCCGTGTACGCAGTAATCAACGTTGGATTGGACAGAACCCCTCATCTGGTGCGATTGACGATGTTGCGCATGTTTTGTTTATTCGATATTTTACTGCGCAACGTCGGTCAGTGTTGGAGAATGGTTGTATCGGAGGGTCACCGCAATCCCATGGATGGCTGAACGTGGCAGATCTCTCCCAAGATGCGATTTTGCGTCGCGATTCTGCGCGCTTTGCCGTGGCTTTGTTTGGCGCTACCATGCCAAGGCAAACTGGCGACTCGGGTTCAAAGGGAGGGGGTCACGCACGCGGCACCTCAGAGGAAGCCAACCTCCTCTGCCTTTGCCCTAACCCCTGTGAAGACGATCACCCTCAAGTGCCTGCCACTATCCCTTGTTCCGCGCTAGTTGCCTTATGTTATAAACCCGCACTCAGTGACCAGGTATTAAAGGATACTACTCCTAAGCGCTAATATTCCCGTGTGATGAAAGTACATTGACCAGATCATATTAGCTCTCCCACTTGAAATCTCGGTGAGAGATCATCCACGGATCCAGATACTAGCCCTAGGCATTGCGAAGCCGCTGGGAAAGGCGACTCCCAGCTCCTTGAGTGGAACAGTTGCACAGCGCCGGTGGAGGTTGATTGTGCGAGCGGGAAATTGACCATGTTGATCGCAAGAAAGTGCAACGTCTTTGCTCGAACTTGGCGACGGAAATTCTCCACTGTTGCCTCTTGGTATCGCCGGGGGGGATGAAATTGACAGAGAATTGCACACTCCTGGGGGGTTGGGCTGCCCCCCCGTCTCAGGTGCTTTGCTATGCTTGGCCACTCTTAAAGTAAAGCCTCTCTGGTCCTTTTTGTTCTTGGCTCTTTCGATTGATCTTTTTTTGTCGCATCTCTCCCTTTTTGAGCAAAACTCCACTTCTCGATTCGTTTCGACTTCGACCCTTCTCCATCCTTCTGCTTTGCCGAATATCCTTTCTCGACATTGCCCGCCACACTCTTTTACAACCTCTTTCAGGTTATCACACTCATTCATCTCTACGGAGAACAACAAAATTCTTCGCAAAAGCTTTTACGGCTCTCTACAGCACCATCACTGTTTTACAGTTGCCGCTCCTTTTCACAACTTGGAACATTCGTTATCCGACCGCCGAAGCATACCAGATACCAGGTAGGCCTATTATCTCCTTGCCGCTACACATTTCGATCAGCCTTTGTACATCTTCGGGAATCAGCATCTGCGATATGGAGAATAAAAGAGCAAGGGAAATTGCAAATGCTCTTGTACGACGGTGGTTGCCGGTTTGAACTCAGCATGGTCAGCGATATCATCTTCGCTGAGGCTTCATGCTCGCTCCTAAAGAGCTGAACTGAGCTTTGGATTTTGGGTGCCGTTGGGTCGGTACTCAAGCGATAATGGGTCATGCACCGGCATAGGACGTGGAAGTTGCAGTGCCTTCCGAGGAACTGGGCTGTTGCCTTTATATGCTCCTTCCTTTTGAAAACAACGTCGTTGAGCCACTGAGCGCAAGTGTGCTGTGGCTTTGTTTGAGGTGCAGATGCAGATGCAGGCGTGGCTGTGATGCCCATCTCGTCCTTTGCGCCTTCCAAGTCTTCGCTTCTATTCTCTTCGTCGTCGTCTTGTCCTTCATCTTCAACTGTCTTCCCCGCATCTTCACTACCGATTTCACCAATTAGTCGACCTTAAAGACTTTGAACTGACAATTCTTGACATAGACAGCTTCGTTGCGTCGTCCACTCCTTTCTATATAACGCCGATTGTACCGAGTACGATCAGTCGAGTTTGGATACACCATGCTCAAGACACTTCTCGCCGCTTCCGCCGCCGGCCTTGTTGGCTCTGCACACGCCTTTTGGCGTATGGAGTGCCCTGGTCGTGTTGGTCTAGCCCGTATCGATCCCATCGTTAACCCTGGCGAGATCGCCAGCCACGTCCATGCCATTCATGGCTCCAGTGGTAAGTTTCATCTTGCTTATTTGCGTTGAACACGTTTGGACATGGGACATTCACAGGCGTGGAGAGTTGCTGTCTGCTTCGGTGGATTATGCAGCTGTATCCTCGATGCCGAATTCTGGGTCTGAATCATTGTTGATATTTGCGCCAATGAAATGTTTTAAACTGACATTAAACCTTAGGTTTGACTATGAACTCTGCCACTACCGATGAGCTCCTCAACGCCGACTGCACATCTTGCCGCGTGACTCAGGACAAGTCTGCCTACTGGTCCCCTGCCATGTACTTCAAAGATGCATCTACTGGAGAGATGGAGGTTGTAGAGCAGGTTGGTGGAATGCTTGCGTAAGTATGGCTTTAATTGGACATGTCACTATCACTAACTCTATGAAGTTACTATCTGCTTAACGGCCAGAAGATCAAGGGATTCCCCAAGGATTTCCGCATGCTCGCTGGTAGTACCGAGAGGCGCTCGTTCAGCGCTGGTAACCCTGAGGAGGCCGACCCAGCCAAATCGGACTGGGCTTCGCTGGGCCAGATCAACCAGAAGGATCTCGAAGAGCGTTCCATCGGTTTCAACTGCCTCAACTATGCTACTGCTCCCGAGGCCACTCTCTATCGCCACTACATGCCTGAGAAGCAATTCCTCGATGCCAACTGCAAGGATGGTCTGCGCTTGGAAATCATGTTCCCTTCATGCTGGGATGGCAAGAACGTTGACAGCGAGGACCACAAGAGCCACGTTGCTTACCCTAACATGGTCATGAGTGGCACTTGCCCTGATAGTCACCCCGTCAGTGTCCCTGGTCTGCTGTTCGAGACTATCTGGGATACACAGGCCTTTGATGGCAAGGACGGTATCTTTGTCATGGCTAACGGTGACCCTACTGGTGAGCTTTTTCATTTTCAGCCTGTCTCATTTTGCACCCACTGACTATTCTAGGTTTCGGTTATCACGCTGATTTCATGATGGGCTGGGAGGAGGACTTCCTTCAGCAGGCTGTTGACACCTGCACCAACCAGTCTGGCCGCATTCAGGATTGCCCTCTGTTCGACATCGTTAGCGAGACTGAGGCCCGCTCCTGTGAAATGAAGCTGCCCAGGGAGCTGGCCGCAGAAGATGTGGTCAAGTCTCTGCTTAAACTGCCTGGTGATGTCGCGATTACTTATAAGGAAGGTCAAGACGATGGCAGCACTAAGCCTGAGAAGCCTTCAGTTCCCTCGATTTCTAAGCTGCCTCCCGCCCCCACCATGTCTACCCCTGAGATGCCCGAGGTGCCTGAGAACCTCCCTACCTCTACTTCGATCCCTGGCAACGTCTTCAAGGAATCATCAGTCTACGAGGCCCCCGCTCCTACTGACGTTGCTGCTGTCGGCGTGGACCCTGAGGTTCCTCCCCCTCCCCCCACCACCACTGCTGCTCCGGAGATCGTTCCCGTCGAGGATCCCAACGTCAGCTTCTTCAGCACCCAGTACATCACCAACGGCAATGTCGTCACCAAGATCTACTGGGACCAGGAGATCGTCATGGTCACTGAGGTCGTCGACTCCACTGTCACTGTCACTGCTACAGGACCCATCCCTACTGATGTTCCTGCCCCTGTTCGCAGGCACTTGCACAACCACCTCCACCGTCACATCTAAGGGAGTTGGGAATCTATTGCATTCAATAAGTCAGGAAATAAGAGGGCATGTAAAAATGTGCAAGTTGGCAAACTATACCCGTTTGATCTGGTGTTTCTTGTGATCTGGACTGGCTCCGGACTTTTGGTGGGATGAATGGGGCTACATATGGATGTGGAAGTTTTTTATCTTCTCTGAATCTTTTCTACTTCTTATAGGACAAGTCATTGCCCCAGCCTTTTGGGGTTGTAGTGTCTTAGAGAACTTCACAGGCAGTGATACCGGCAACGATGATTGATGACCACACACACACACACACACACACTCCTGGCGTTTTTGGGGTTATTATGAGTGAAAGTGTCATTGCTTGTATTTATTTTGAGTGTATGTTTTACGAAATTAGATTAGAGGGATAGCAGCAATTGACAGTTTAGAAACGCCTCCTGTTGGCCTAGTGATGAGTTTAGATCTCGGTTCCCCGTCATTAATTCCATTTGCCGGTACTTGTTCCGCATATTATGGTAAATGATTCGGTCCATTCAGTGCTCTACCCGTCGCACATCCGCGTGCGTGGAGCCATTGCTGCTACGTTTTTATGTGGCAACGACGATGGTTGGAATGGGTCACCTGTCGCAACGCATTCCTCAACCTCATTGCACTGAGACCCTCAACAATCACATAATAACAGCGAGGGAAATGTCAATTTATGACCATCTTTTTCTTCTGATCGAAAGATGTAGCCTGCTCTCTCTTTTCCGTTCTTCTTTTTCTGTACACGCCACGCTCGCTTCACTCAAGGTAGGTAGGTATGTTCACTCTTTTTTACTAACCCCCACCCAGCAGCTTTCAAATATCCTCCACGACTAGGAGGAATAACAGTCGAATTAATCATGTTGAGCTTCGAAAAACGTGAAGGTGGTGGTGGTGGTGGTGGTCTTGGCCTGGGGTGGGTGCTGGCGCTGAGCATCAGTGGTGGTGTTGTCTTCTTCACGATGATAGGCTTCCTCCTGGCATGGAGAATCAAGCGGCGCCCTCAACCGTACACGACGGCGACGTACTATGCTTCCCAGCACCAGCAGCAGCAGCAGCAGACCTCTGGCGGGGAGGAAAATGGTGGCTGTGGTGGTGGTGTTCGGCCTTTTGCTTCGCGCAGCAGTCGACTCATGAAACGCAGCTTCCTCACTTCCACGACTAGTATCGAAGGCTTCTCATCTCGCGTATCGCTGCCTCAGTTGCCCAGCCTCGCGAGCCTTAACTTGACTGGTAGGAGGCTATCGAGGGCGTTTACGCTCGATGAGGAGGCTGCTCACGGGCCCAAGGTGAACAAGACTATGAGGGAGAGCTGGCTGAGGGATGGCTGGTTCGCCAGGATGCCGACGTTGCCGATTTTGGAGCCTGAGGGAGAGGAGATGCAGACTACTGCACAGCCGCAGCAGCCGCAGCAGCCCGAGGAGACGACGGAGGAATATAGCAGGGGACGAAGGGAACAGCAGATGATGGAGGTTGCCAAGGGCCAGCAGCACAAGGTCCCCGCAAGCAAGACTGCCCCCCAGCTTACAACACAAGACGGCTCGCCTGTCTGGGGCAGACCTAGGTCTCGAGCAGAGACCCATCAGCAGACTCGGAGCGCTTCTACGTCGCCTGAGAAGCAGTACGCAAAAAGGCAAAGTTCATCATCCCCGAGAAAACAGCAGATTGTTTGGCTGTCGGGGGCGGAATCTGATCTCCAATTCATCCTTCAGTCCACGGAGCAGCGTCTCCGCGACGGGAGTCGATCTCCTACCAAGACCCCTAGGCACTCCCTGTCAAATTCAAACCCGTCCCCATCAAAGTCCAACGCTTCGCCGACAAAGACGCCCTGGAGCTACAGGAGCGTGGCATCACCGGCCCAAACGCCTGGAAGTGCTGGCGGCGGGCGGACATCGAATAAGAAGACGCTGGGCTACGGGGCTTCGCCGACCAAGACGCACAGCAGGGACAGCTCCGTCTGCAGTGCGGCCAACAGTCTTATCGAGGCAGCTACACAGGAGCTCGAGAACCC
Source organism: Trichothecium sympodiale (assembly GCA_003012115.1). Taxonomy (NCBI): domain Eukaryota; kingdom Fungi; phylum Ascomycota; class Sordariomycetes; order Hypocreales; genus Trichothecium; species Trichothecium sympodiale. The sequence continues at coordinate 120,619 of PXOB01000126.1, forward strand.
AGGCGGTCCGCCCAGCCCCAGCCGAGGAAGGCCAGGCGCACAGTCGAGACAGGATCATAATAATTCCAAAGTGCGCAGCCGTAGCGCCTCGGCTGATAGCCACGCTTCGTCCTCCCTCTCAACGTTGTACAGCGTCGGCGACGCCGAGGAGGCCATGATAGCTGCCGGAGGCGACCCGTTTGTGGAAGAGGGGAAAAACCCCCAGGTGGGTATGACGTTGCAGAAGAAGGGTGTTTGGGAGATTCGCCAGCAGCTCAACGGCCCCCGTCCCATGAGCGCCGGTGAGCTGAGGCGAGCCAACACCCTGAGCACCGTCAACTCGCGCATCGACGTGTCTGCCATTCCGGCACCGCTGCGCACAGGCAGCAGCGTAAACTTTAGCGTCGGCCAACAGAGGCAGAGCTGGAAGTTGGACTCGGAGATGCTGGGCATCATGCTTCAGCAGCCCATCAAGACTGCAAGCGAAGACGTGCGACCTAAGCGGGAGCTAAAGTTTCCCGAGACAAAGTCCGAGGAGAGCATCGGCAAGCTCTCTGTGGTGTCTAGCGAGTATAGCATGGTGACTGATTCTGTTCACACGACCGACTCTGAAGCAACCGAGGTCTCTGCCTCTGATGAGTCTGACACGACACCCAATGCAGGAAACACGTCAGCCAGTGCGACCCCGACAGGAAAAGTCGATGGCACGGCAGATCTGTCTTCCTCGCCGTTGAACGAAGAGGACATCCTCGAACTCCTGAGCGTGACGAGCCGCCGCTCTAGCTGCGTAGTCCCTCGTTACCCAAAGATGGCAAGCCTTGCCTTTGATGACTCCATCATCCCAACGCCGCTGTCCCCGCGGCCGCCCAGGGGCGCCTCCACGACACCAAACTCCCCAGCCCGCAAAGTCTCCCTTTCCGGATCCACGTCCAGCTCAGACTATGACCATGAATCCGTCAGCTCCGTCGAGATCCGCATCGACGACTCTGCTGCCCGCGATGGTTCCGGAGAGGAGTGCACGAACGCGTCCTCGCTGGGCAACGCCATCGCCGAGCTGCGCCGCATGAATAGCGTCAACAGCGCCTACAGCGTGGCATCTGTCGTGTCAACGGTCATTGGCGGCGGTGCCGACGGGGGCGACTCGCCGACCATCCCTTCCCTCAGGGGTGGTGGCTTCCCGCCCACAAGGACGAATTCAAAGTCCGCAAAGGCCGGAGGGAGGAATTACCGCAACATTGGAGGCGGCGGGAACGGGCAGAATACCGAGGGCAAGGCCTCGCAAGGAGATGAGTTGACGGTGAAGAAGCAGCCCAGACGAGGCCACCACGCCCGGAGCAATTCTGCCATCATTCCCGTCCGCACTGCGCCCGCCGCCGCAGGCAAAGAGAACCAAGGCCTCAGCCCAAGAGCCGTCATATTCGAAGTCCCCGTCCGCGTCCTAAGCGAGGGCTTCCGGGCAGGCAACGCCTCGCCTCTGCCTTATCCCACAGAAGGGCAGGTGGTCAAGGAGGCAGCGGACGACGACATGGTGGTTGAGAGCATCAGGCGGGAGGACAAGAGGAAGAAGCACGAGAGTGTCGATAGCCTGTGTCTGTATGATGAAGACGGGTTTCTGATGAGTTCGCCCGAGAGGGAGATGGTTGCCAGGGGAAGGAGATTGAGGATCTGAGCTGTTGCTCAAACGGACAACAACCGTGACACGAAATGTTTTTTCTTTCCTTTTTCCTTTTTCTTTCATTTCTTCCTTCGTTTGCACGATGCTTTCCATCCTCGAGGAAAGCCGTTTCCTTCTCATGTCACTATTCATGTACATTACTGGCGAACAATCTTTGGGGTTTCGGAGAATGACATACCAATACGGCTTTTAATATCGCTGTCCAGATAGATATTTTGTACATGAGCACAAGAACTCATAATTCCAGATTTTTTCTTTACCTCTATTCAAGCCTTTTGCTTAATACTGATGGTGATATCCGTAACGCCATGCTCCTGAACTTGGCTTTTTTTTCTTTCCCTTCCTCACGACTCATTCACCTTTGGTCGTTTCGAGTCTTCCTGTCCATTCACGCCATCCTCTCCTTCATTACCTTCCACCTCATCTCTTGTGCGTATCCTGCCCGCGCCATCGCCTAGCTCCTCAGCACCTTGGCCGATCCAGTTTCCGTCTTCGTCAAAGTATTCATGCACATTGTCCGCGGTGATCCATCCCCCGCTGCCCGGGAGCGGGGCCGGCAACCCGCCGTCTGCGTTCCCACGCATGACGCCGGAGTAGCCCTCCAGCGCCTCGTGCTCGGCGCTACCCTCAAACACAACTCTGTCGAATGGCTCATCGTCATCGTCGTCGTCTTCCTCGCCGCGCGGGTCGGGATGGAGGTTCGAGCAAGTGGCCACGGCTTCGTACAGCTGTGAGGCTGGGCTTGGCGAGCCCTCCGAGGATGGCGGGATGATGGTGAGCTCGATGCAGTTGTAATCATCGTCTTCGTCGCCGCCGTCCGAGAATTCGAGCTGCATCCACACAGCCTGGATGGTGGTGGTGTTGCCTCCTGTTTGCGTTGGCACCTGTTTGACCGCATGGATCGATATCGTAGGGTAAGGAATCGAGACGCCGGCAGCGGCGGTGTTGCTGAACACCACGAAGTTGCTGTTGACGGCGTTAGCAATGCCTGGCCCACGGTCTGGGGAGGAAAAAGACTTACTCTGAATTGACTAGGACGTCTACGGTTTGCTCGATAAGCTCCTCGTGCTCTCCATTGGCTTCACTGCCCCCAACAGACGTTGAATCCGCCGGAAATATGGCAAGTTTGCCGCGTTGCGACTTGGGGATGGTGGCTTTGGCGCCTGTTAGGTGGAAGTGCAATACAGGCTTGCCGTCGACGAAGGACTCGGGCGTCTGCGATTGGTATTGTTCGAGGGGGATATAGTCCTCCAGCGAGGGAGGGGATCGAATTGTTGTCGGCAGCATTGTGCTCTGTTGTGTTGGGCGCTGGACGACTGAGATTGAACTGACGACGAAAGGAGAGAAGAAGCTTGAGCTTTGGAGCTTGGAGTGGTGAAGGAGGATTAAACTTCAACGTGGGGCAGCTACGGAGTACCTAAGTACTACCTACCTACTAATTGCCTACCTAAGGTACCTTCTTCAGTGGAGGGGAAATGCCTAGGTGCCTTATCGGCCTGCGTTATCGCTCATGTCCAGGGTTTCCATCTCACCTCGACATCGAACAGTGTCACTACTACCAATAATACCTATGCCACTGCATCTCATTACTGTCACATGATAGAGCCGTAATTCGATTGTCCACTGATTGAACATTTTGTAATCGCCAAAGCCATTATATCACTATATCTTCACGGCAAGGCGCATGGTCAATCCATATGCTGGCTTAAACGGGGGATAATCGCGTCAATTCATCATGCACAACAGCCGTAAGATCTCAATGTGACAGAATATTCATTCAGTCAGCTCACAAGATTACAGGTCCCCATCACCTGCTTGAGCAGGTCCCCCTCACAGTGTCACCTTTTGTCTCCCTACCAACGGCAACAACACTCTCATACAACTACAAGACCTTGCCATCAGCCCTTCCCCCATCATCACTAGGCATCCCCGCAGCCTCCTCATCAGAGGACCCTTCAGCTCAGCCAAAGCCACGCTACGTCGTCTCCGGCTCGGGTGGCCACGCCGCGCACCCCGACGACATCGTAGCCTCGTGCCGGGCACTACATGCGCACGTGTCCAAGATGCAGCAGGACGCGGAGAAGGAGCTCAGGAGCTATGAAGAGAAGATTAGGCAGAGGGACCTGGCTGAGAAGAGGAGGGTTGCTCCGGGGTGGTTGGATAGCGAGGCCAGGATACTGGAGCCTGAGAGGGCGGGCAGGTCGACGCTGATGGATGAAGCACCGCCAGCAGAAGAGGTCAAGAAGGTCGAGGAACAGAATGATGAGGGCGCTCAGCTTGACCGCGTGTTTGGCGGCATGTCGTTGCAACAATAATCTTTTTGGGTCAAATAACTAGGCGTTTTTATTTTTGGACATCACATCTACTTATTTCTGGGAGCATAGATCTACGGGAATCGGTCTCTTGATCAAGCTATATACGGCCCTGCCGCTCATTACACCGTACAATTCATCCATATATACTCATTACATAATTAATACAAAACCACCTTACATTAGGTTGACGGCGACCAGTACGGCGGCACCGGCAACGACGGACCCGGAAATCCAGCTGTGAGCGGCACCGGCAGTGGGAGCTGGAGAGGGCTCATCGGTGGGCTCGGGGATAGTCTGAAGAAGTGTTAGCGATGTCACACGGTGCTCTATCAGAGGGACTTACAGAGTTGGTGCTCCAGATGGGAGTAGGGACCGGAGCGTGGGACTCAGAGTGAGATTGGGTGAAGGTGGTCTCCCAGGTGCTGATCAGAGTCTCAACATTGGTAGGGTCAACAGTAGGCTCAACGGTGGCTTCGACGGTTACAGTGGTAGAAGCATCTTCGGACTTGGTCGGCTCCTGTTGAACAGTGCTGGTGACGGCAGGCTCAGTGGTGCTCTGCTCATCGGAATCACCGCCAGAGCCGACAGGAGTAGCGTCAAGACCACAGCCCTCGGCGGCAGCGGACACGCCATCACCATAGTCGCCCCAGATGTCGTACTCGATGGCGCAATCCAGGCACTGCTCGAGAAGGTCCTTCCACTCAGAGTCCTCACAGTAGCCATCAGCGTCGGCACCTAGGATGGTGTAGCCTACGGCGTTCAAATATCAGCACCTGTATAGCCCCAGGAACGAAGGGAAACTGTTGAGGACTTACCGCAGTTGGCATGACACTGGTAGGCAGGTCCAGAGGTCTGGCGCTTGTGCATGGGCACAGAGGCAGGGAATTCGAAGCCGGTGCTGGCAACAGCAACGGCCGTTGAGGCAAGGGAGCCGAGCGCTACGATCTGAGCAATGCTCTGCATTTTGAGGGACGGTTCGACAAACGAGTGACAGAGGTGTTTGGTATAAATGCTTCTCGATGGAATGATGGAGGATAGCAGACTTGGGAATCATGCGGGTTGGGCAGCGACTCGACTTATACCCTTCGGTTGGAGCTACACGTATACTTATGCATGCCACATGCAAAGTCCACGAAACAACACTCCGGAAGAAACCGTCATACCAAGCTTCACCGTATGAGACATTGTTCATGCCGAGGTTTGAAAAAAAAAAGACCAGTTTTCTCGCGTTGTCGGTCCTCGGAGACCGGTACAGCTCATGACCACCAGCAATAGGTCCTTCTAACCCCCCCGGCTCCTTCACCCCGATGCAACTGGACAAACGTGAAACCCCCGCACCTCGTACGACTTCATGCAGAAGCAAAAGGACCGACCTCGGCCGGGACCATTGGGCCAAGAGGCCAACTTGCATCCTCACCTGCAGTGAGCTAATGATGAGGGGGAGGAGTGGTGATGCTTGGCATCGGTGGCCAATCAGAACCCTCCGAGCCATCTGATTAGATCCTGAACTGGGATCTAATCTGATCATCTGATAAATACCTCAGACCACCATCCAGTCTTTAAACAGTAACGGATCAGGTAACGCCTTTCAATAGTTCCATTGAAAATTTTCCTGTGCCCCGTTCAAGACTGCATCGGGGAACAAGCTTAAAGATGTCGCACGTCTTGGCTTTCCTTGCTGTGGTAGGACGGAAGTAATGGATTGAACTCGGGTTTTGCGATACGATGGCCGAGCCCTGCCCAACCCCCTCTTTCGTGTGCGAAATGGCCCCATTGGTTCTTGGGTTGTATCCCTGTGATCAGAGTCACGGATGATTTTGTTCTGCAGAGGAGGGGGAGGAGGGGGAGGGGGGGGGGGCTACGAGCACGAAAGGGGAGGTCGGAACTTGGCGATGGATGGTTATTTATTCAGCTCAGTGGAAGTGACCTCCCCTCCCCTGAATCACCCCTTCTCTCATTTCCCATCAATATACCCTTGTGTCTGTGTGATTTCGTCAACATGTATCTTCGTCCATCTCTGTTCAGTGCCTTTGCCGCCACCATTGCGGTCGCCTCTGCCCAGGATGCAGAGTACGACGACATGGGACCTGCTGCCTTCATGTGGCCGCCAGACAGAGTGTGGTCCGCCGCCGCAGACAACACTTCTCCCTGTGGCTCTAATGCCGATGCCAGCAACCGCACCGAGTTTCCTCTAGGTATGAAGCCATCTCTCTCTGTAAACAACCATTGTCAACAACGAATGGCCACGTACTAACATGATGATGATGATGAAGACAACGGCAAGATTGCCTTGGTAGCACAGGATGACTCTTACGACATCGAGCTGAGCATCTCCTACTCCAGCGGTAACGCAAATCCATCCCATGCCCACTTGACTTACACACAGCCAAACAACCCATGAAACTAATACAACAAACAACCCTCATTATAGATCCCAAGTCGAACGATGACTTCGAGACTCTCATAAACGCCACCGCCTTCCGCGAGCTGGACCCAGGCCACACCTGCGTGCCACTTGACCTCCCGTCGTCGCCCTCGGCAGGCGACAACGCCACGCTGCAGGTCAAGTACATTGCCGACTTTGACAAGCCGGAAAACCAGACCTTTTACGCCTGTGCCGACATCCACCTCGTCGAGCTGGCCAAGTTTTCCACCGCCATTCCTTGCTTCAACGCCACCGAGTCTGATGGCGATGATGCCGCCGGGCCCGACTGGGACTATCACGGCGATCATGATGGCGATGGCGGTGACGGTGACGATGGAGGGAGTAGTAGCGGTGGCTCGGACGAGAGCGCCGACGGTAGCAGCAGCAAGAGAGGATCGGGCCTTTCGGGCGGTGCGATTGCCGGTATCGTTGTCGGCGTCATCGCTGGGGTTTCTCTCCTGGCCGCGGCTGGATTCTTCCTGTACAGGAAGAAGCAGAGGGAGGAGCGCATGCGTCGACAGGAGCAGACTGCTCGTGGCGTTGCTTGGACCGAACAGGCACCTAAGAACCCTTCAGTTTCTACCTCTAGCGTCAGGATGCAGAATCTCTAAAGAAGAGGACCTTTTTCGGGGATCAGCTCGCTTGTATTTTTGCATGCGCAGACTGATTCCAACCGCAATCAAGATTGGGCTATATGACCATAGGAGGTACGGGATAAGGACTTATAAGCCGTGCTACCTTTATGCAATGGTGGAACATACCCTGATGATGGTGAATGATGATCAGATGTAAGATTCTCCATGATGAGTTGTTTTGGGAAATGCATACACATGAATTGTAACGAAGTTTATTGTCATAAATCCCACCTAGATCAATCCCTTGGCTTTGAGATCATCATGTGCCTTCTTCTGCTTATCCCACAACTTCTTCAACGACTTCAACTGGCTCTTTGTTACGTCGCTTCCGTCCTTCATCTTCGTCGGCATGCCTTGCTCATCGAAAGCACTGTAACGCTCGTCATTCTTGAATAGCTCCTGTGGGGGGACCTTGGCCTTCTCTCTAGCCTCCGCATCAGCCTTTTCTTTGGCGAGTCGTGCTTCCTCCTTCTTCTTGGCCTTTTCCACCTCACGGGCCGCCTTTTCTTCGCGAGCTGCGATTAGCTCGGCGGCCGGAATGAACTTGATGAGTGATGGCTGGTTGTCTGCTCGGTCATCCAGGTAAACACCCAGATTAGTCAAGTCCTGATCGCGAATACGATCAGTAAGCTCAAGCAAAGCCTTCTTGTTTTCGGACGACTGGTCTGCGACAACGCGACGCAGCTCTCCACGAATAGCAGAAGCAGCGCGCAACCAGGGGAGAGCTAGTTTTTCGAGATCTCGTGAACCGCTTGAGACCAGAGCATCAAACTCCGGCTTAGGGTCCACCTGGATGGCCTTGGGAAGTTGTTCAGCGTTTGTGAGAGACAGGGCAGCAGCATCCTTTTTGATGACTTCTAGAGCATTGATGTAGGGTTGGGCGGCCGTCAACGGATCTACGTCCGCCGAGATAGCTGAAGCCCAACCAACGCCTTCATAAGGATATTGAGCGTTGGCATCAAGGCCGAAAATGCCAACAATCTTTGTGATCCATCGAGCTACAGCCTCGGCCTCAGCGAGGTTGAAGTCCTTGTTGTCCCTGATGATGACATTTGTGGCGTTGACGAGCTTGAGGATTGTGAGCATGGCCTTGGGGGTGTCGATAGAGTTGACGAGTGCGGAATGCAGCTCATTCTTTGCAGTCTCTAGCTCAGCGAGGATACCTTCTTTAGGCTTGCTGTCGTCAATGGACAGAGCCTTGACTCCGCCTGTTACATCGGCTTCGGCAAGCCACGATTTGGTGTTTGTGAAGAAGTTCTGGTGCTGTCAGCTACGTTCCAGTGTTAGTGACCACGTTGTACTTACGCTGACAGTCTTCTCCCAGTTATCGGCCTGTAGCCTCATATCGGGAGAGATTTCTACGCCATCATTCCACTTGCCCATCAAGAAGACGACACGCATACTCCGCGAGGTATAGTTCGTAGCTAGTGCATCCTGAATCGTCTGGAAGTTCTTCAGGGACTTGGACATTTTAGAGCCCGAAATTGAAAGGTGACCCATGTGCAGGAAGTAGTTGACCCAGTTATGCTCGCCCTTGCCATGCTCGCAGAAGTAGGCTTCGCTCTGCGCCAACTCATTATCGTGATGGGGGAAAGCCAAGTCGATACCACCTGAGTGGATGTCCATCCGTGATCCTAGCACGTCAGAAGCCATGACTGAGCACTCGATGTGCCATCCTGGTCGACCTTCACTCCAAGGGCTAGGCCAGAAAGGCTCTCCTGCTTTTGATTTCTTCCAAAGAGCAAAGTCGCCGGCTCCCCTCTTTCCCCCAAGGCTCTTGCCCAGCGAACCCTCGCCCTCTTCACGAAGTGACTCGTCGTTCTTGTTCTCCGGGCGCAGTCGCGCGTAGGGATTACCGGCCTTCTCGAAGGCGGCAATGTCAAAATAGACAGAACCTTCTGCTTCGTATGCAAAGCCCTTCTTGACGATCTGTTCTACGAAGCTGACAATTTGTGGTACGTATTCAGTGACTCTCGTAACAACGTCCGGTCGGAGCACATTTAGAGCATCCATATCCTCCATGAAGAGAGCTTCCATACTTTGTGTCAAATCGGTGAACATGGTCTGGTCGCGAGTATCGATGGTCTCCTTGTAGAGCGAGTCGAGGTAGGGCAATAGGACCTCGTCGGCACCGGGAAAGACCTTGTCCGTCTTGATGGCATCTGCTGCAGCATCCATGTTGCTGATGTGCATCTTGACCTTGGCCTCATCGTCGCCCGGCTTGCCCTCCCCAGTGATTGTACCGCCTGCTAGAACCTTGCCGTATCCAGCATCCCTGCGCTGCATGTAGTTGGTCTCATCCAGCGGCTCCCCCTCCTTCAGTAGCAACGGTGCATTGCTCTTAGCATATGCTTGGAAGGCTGCAACGGCGAGTTCCCTAAGTTGGTCGTTCGTGTATGTCTTTTTCTTCTCGAGTTCGAGCAGTCGTTGTCTTCGCGCCTTGATGATAATCTGCTTCATATTAGCTATTGCGCAGAGGCAGGTCACAGGCATGGGATTCCTACCTTGTCGTCAATGTCGGTAATGTTCATGACGAACTTGACGTTTGCGCCGAAATAGTGCATCAAGATACGACGAATAATGTCGGTCGAGACATAGTTGCGCGCGTGTCCTAGATGGCTCTTGTCGTACACAGTTGGACCGCAGGCATACCACGACACCTTCCCAGGCTCAATAGGCACAAAAGGCACTGGCGCACCTGGCTTCAAGGAGTTATGGACCTTTAAAGACTCCATCGCTTTTGTTGCACCAGCTGTATACTTTCTGGTAGGAAATCTCTTTGGGGAGTACGAAGCGAAGGAAAGTGGTCGTTTCAATTGCCGGAAAAGATGCATCCAGACAACGACTCACACCTTCAGTAGGTATATAAAGGAAAGAGGGAGAAAGGGGTGTCCATGCAGTGACAAGCAGGAAGGGAGAGGAGGAGCTATTGAAGCTGGAGTGGAGGAGGCGCAGGAGGAGATGTTGACTCAGATGGATGGCGCAAAGGGACTGCCGTGCATGAATACCTAGCAAAGAAATGACACGCTTTCTACTGGCTCAGGTTGGCGGAGGGCAGATTTCTCTTCTTGGCGTGGAGATGGGCCCCTCCATGATGCGATATAATCCAATTGGTACATATCATCTTCTGAGGTATGAACTTGGAAAAAAGAATTCATATTTGAATTCATGTGGACGAGCCAAATTATCTATTTCCCTTGTTTGCCATTTCACTGTAGAAGTACACTCCTTGATTACAGCGCAAGTTTCCGATAATGAGATGCACCGCATTAAAGCTCCCTCGTTGTTGCTGCCCCTCACTAGGCTCAACTGGGGTTCAGCAGGGTTGGGGTACCAATAGCTGCCCAAGTGGAGCCTCCATTACCCGTAATTTTTTTCTTTAGCTCTGTCCACCACTAAAATCTTCACTACCTAGAGAGATGTGCCTGTCGCATTCTTCTTGCACAACCACTAAACTGACAATTGGATACAATGGCGAGCGCTTCGCCATTTCTCGAGCCGTCTACTCAGACAAAACCCGATAGTCTCGCAATTGTACTTCTATCGCGCGATGTATACCAACCAGTCACTCTCGAACACTCGGCTGGCGAGGTCGACGGCTACGCTGAAGGCGCTGTCCTAAACACACGATTCGGCTCGTTTCCTCATTCGACCCTCCTCAACGTCCCCTGGGGATCCCAGGTACGCGCTTCGGCTGTAGATACTGGATCTAGAGGTAGGAAGAGGAGACGCGAAACCCTCGGCGATGGAGAGGACACATCAACGCCGGCATCGACGCCGGCGCAAGAGGACAAGGCCGAAGGCAAGAAGCAGTTGAAAAAGGCGACCACCGCAGCAAGCGGATTTATACATATCATGAGGCCTTCGCCCGAGCTTTGGACGATGAGTCTCCCTCATCGGACACAAGTTGTCTACACTCCGGATTACAGCTATATTCTGTCCCGGATACGCGCCCGACCGGGAACACGATTGATTGAAGCCGGCTCAGGAAGTGGGAGCTTTACACATGCATCCGTACGAGCCGTATATAATGGCGTACCAACAGAGTCCAAGCCTAAAAGGGGTGCCGTATTCAGCTTTGAGTTCAACGAAGAAAGGTTCCGCAAGATGCAGGAGGAAGTAAAGGGTCACTATCTGGAGGACATGGTAACAGTCACGCATAGGAACGTTTATAAAGATGGGTTCCTAGTAAACGGACAGTCGCCAAAGGCTACAGCCGTCTTTCTAGACGTCCCAGCGCCTTGGGAAGCTTTGCCACATTTGTCAAGGCGCAGGCCAGAACCTAAGGCTGGAGAAGAGTCATCGGACACTTGGGTGTCACCGTTGGACCCGAAGAAGACCCTGCACATCTGCACGTTCTCCCCTTGCATCGAGCAAGTCATGCAAACAGTCACAGAGTTGAGGAAGCTGGGATGGGTCGACGTGGATATGGTAGAGGTAGCACACAGGCGCTTCAATGTCGTGCGGGACCGTGTGGGTGCCAGTATGCCCAAGGAAAAGGGCTCCAATTCCGCCCCGGCCGATGTCACGGAGGCGGTAAGAAAGTTGAAAGAGAACAACGTCAAGACCCAAGTCTTCCACGGGAAAGATGTCAAAGATGCAAGAGAATTGGAATCAAGACCTGCCAGCAGAATGGATGTGGATGAGTCAGGGACAGATGCCGATAATGCGCGCAGCATGAATGGCACTATGACGCCAGCTGAGCAATCTTTCTTGCTGCAAGGCCGACTCATTCACAGACCCGAGCTGGAAATAAAATCGCATACATCATATTTAGTTTTCGCAACCCTGCCCCGCGAGTGGACGGCGGAGGACGAGGCTGCAGCGCTTGCCAAATGGCCTTGTGGGAATGAGGCCAGGATTGTTGGCCATTTAGATAAAGAAGCACGGAAAGAAGCCAAACGAGAATTGTTGCAAGGCAAAAAGAAGCAAAAGACGGAGAATAGCACGGCTTAGCTAGATGAACGACAAGATATTTGATACCCTAGTTTACGCCTTGCTCTAGTCATCGGTTTCTCTAGACCTTGGTGATGATGATGATTGATTCATGCGAGTCTAGCCTTGTATGCTATATTGTATCAATTCGTTATCGACTAGACTTCTTGGAAGCTATCTCGAGGCTTGTTCTGGAAGATAGACGCTCATCTCAAATCCATTCTTAAATGGCAAAGTCATGTTGCGAAACCCGTTCTTGGGATCGCCCAGGAATTCAAGTAAAGCAGAGTACCCCTCGGCGCTAGAGATTATGTTGTCGGTGAGCACTACTGCACCACTTCGCAGGCGAGGCAGAACTGTCTTGAGAGCGGGTAGAGCTAAAGCTGACCAGACTAGGGCAAAGGTTGTCAGCCTAAATTCATAAAGTTATAAGCGGGAAGAAGTAGGACGACTTACTATCAAGAAGCAGCAAGTCGACCACCGGCAGATTCGTTTTGAGCGTTTCGAGCAGGTCACCCTCCCTCAAGTCGATCTGATCCATGACCTCGGAACCGCACTGCTCCCAGTAACCCCGCGCGATGCGGGCTTTGGATTCCTCCTTCTCGGTCGCGATGACGACTCCGTCTCTGCCGGTCGCAGCTTTGGTGCCGGCCACAGCTAGGGCGAGATAGATGGTGCTGACTCCAAAGCTGGTGCCGACCTCGACCACGTTCGTGGCGCCCATTGCGTTGATCAGCTGGTAGGTATAGAGGCACTTGTCCTGGTCCAGAGCTATAAACTTGTCCAGCATCAGCTTGTCGAAAGCCGCATTTGGATCACGCTGAGGCTGCTCATCTCCAAGACCCCCGATCAAGTCGGTGGAAACAAACTTGCCATCTTCCTTGTTGATGGCAGCTTCCTGCTCCAGGGAAGTCTTGTGCAGTCTGGCGAGGAGATCCAGGACATGTTGCGGCGCCTGCAGTGGTGATCTGTCCGACATTTTGGAGAGATGTGCTTCAAGAAGATGTCGTGGAAATGAGGAGCAAGAATTCAAACGAAATCGATGTTGTGTTCGTTGCCTAAATCTCAGCTCACGTTCGCTCCTTCTTTGCTTTTATACTTGATGAACAGGCCATGATATGGAGAGGACGAGTCTTGGCATTTTGGAGAACATAGCCTTGCTATATTGGGTTCCCCAATGGTATTTCTGATTGGCTCTGCTTGCACTGCCGTTGTACATACGGAGTAGTATTGGCTAAAGTGATGTCCTTATAAATCTAGTATGCCACTAACACGTAGTACTCATCAACTACCGGCACAATTTGATCCCCAACCTCCAGTCGTTAGGTATTTCTCCAAAACGCCAAGACGCACCCTTACGCTATCTATCACAAGTTCGTTCTGGAGATGCTTATTCTGACTTTCCGTACCGTGCACCGATTTTGCGGCCGCGAATAGCCTCAATTGATGCACTTGCGCAGCTAGAGCGTTACCGGTCTTATAACTGTCACAAGGCCTTGTTATTTCTTTCCTTCCGATTTCCGACGCAATAAGCATAAAGCCATATAGGCCCGTCTTATAACATAGTCCGAGGCTGCAGCCTCGCGATATATAATCGAGCCACGTATACCCTAATACGTTTTAAACTTAATAACGATTATCAAGACGAATATATCTTAATAAAATTATTAAGGTTTTCAATACCTTGATAAGACCTACTTGTTCCTGGGTTTCCAACGCAGTGAGCGCAAAGCTAAAAGGCCTCATCTTTTCATAATACAATATAAGGCTTCAGCCTCGCAACACAATCGAGCCATATATACCCTTATGGCTTTCAAACTCAATAACAGCCAGTAAGGCGAACACGACTACCTACTATAGTATCAAGCCCGGCATACTAGCCTCCCGTAGCCTCCTTCTCATCTTCATCCTTCATCATCAGGCATTCAAGACAGCCAACACACACAGTCGCAAACATGGATTCAGAGCTGTCAACTCCGCACCCTGCTAAGACGGGCCAGTTCAGGCCTCTTCACATCATCCAGCCTCGAGCCGAGCATTCCCAAACCGCCATAATGCTCCACGGCCGAGGCAGCGCCGGCGAGGAGTTCGCCGAGGAACTCTTCGAGCCCAACCTATCAAACGGCCGCTCGCTACGCGACGAGTTCCCCGGATGCCGCTGGGTATTCCCCTCTGCAAAGGAGCTCTGGAGCAGCACGTTCGAGGAAGATCTGCCGGCATGGTTCGACGTGCCTTCCTTGACCGACACTACTGCGGGCCAGGACTTGCAAGCCCCTGGGATCAGGGACTCGGTCGCGTATTTGCGCGGGATACTGAATGATGAAATCAGCTTGGTAGGCGGGAGGCCCGAGAGGGTCGTTTTGGGCGGTATGAGCCAAGGTGGCGCCATCGCCATGTGGACTCTCCTTTGCCATGGTCAAGCTCGCGAAGAGCCTCTATGCGCATTCGTGGGCACCAGCACCTGGCTTCCCTTTGCCGCAGACATTGAAGCCATCCTCTCCAAACCGCCCCGGGGTAAATCGCCGGCGCAGACGATGGTGGGTAATTCTCGCGACTTCGTCGAGGAGATGGTGGCTCCCTTGAGAGACGGCCTTCACCGGTCAGATTGGGCTTATCCTCTCTTGCGCACGCCCGTATTCATGGGGCACGGGTCGGACGACGCCACCGTAGACGTCGAGCTGGGGCGGGAGGCCGCGAGTACACTGTCTTCTATTGGGTTTAACGTGGAGTGGAAAGAATACTCTGGCGCCGAGCTGGAGGGACACTGGCTGAAGATTCCGGAGGAGGTGGATGATATTCGGGCGTTCCTGGCCAGAGCCATGACCGAGGGGAAATGACGGTCTTTTCAACAACCAGCGCCAAAATGGCCAAACTTCTGAACCAGGTCCGCGTATGTCTTGTACCCGCGAAACTTTGGAGTATCTTACTGTACCTTGTTCTTCCGCGCTAGAAATGCGATTCATGAGGACGATGTCTGAGGAATTGGGGGCATTAAAACAGCAGAAATAGCTGAGCATAAGTGTATAGGTCTGAATCGAGAGGGGCTTTCCTTCCAGCGCTGGCTATCGATCTCTTTAACCATGTGCAATATTCCCAGACAATTCTCGGTGGAACGACTACTCTACTTGTTGTAGATTACCCAAGCCACCTATCGAGGACGCAGTCAATCGAATACTCCACCAAGTAGGATCCAATAGCTTCGGTTGGGAGAAAGTTAATCCAGTCGCGCAATGGACCGCGAGTTCTCACCGTATTCAGTGCCTTGACAAACTCCCAGTACTCAGGATACCACCCCGCAAATTCCCAGTCGAGGATAGCAGTGATCCTTAAGTTTTCGGTCGCTGCCAAACTCCCTTGGTCACCCTCCCAAGAAACCATGATATTCCGCGGGTGCAAGTCCCCATGAGTTAACACGATGCGGTGATCTTCTCTTAGACCCGAGCGGATCATCTTGATCCAGGGTGTCACTGTTCTTCCGGGTTTATAGCATAGGAAGTCGTTGAATTCTGCCTCCGTCCAGATAGGCTCCTCGCTCACACGCTGCATGCGCCTTGTATCCTTGCAGATGCCCGTCTCGAAACTTCCTAGACGAAGTCGATCTCCCTCGGCGTCCGGAGCTTGCGCGCGCAGAGCCTTGAAGATGTTGTTGAGTTGGCTCTGGATGGATAGTTTGTGGGACGTGGTGAGGTCAGGCCAGACGCTCTCGAGCGTCACTCCGGGTGCCCGTGATAGAAAGAAGTACGATCGGTGGCTGTTTCGGAAAGCGCCGAGGCACTGAGGAGTAGGTATATCAGGCACTCTCGAGTTGACGTACTGGAGATTCGACAGGTGATCCACGTCCAGGAACGAGTCGACTTTGGCGACGACTGAGGGTCCAAGGCCCAGGACGAAGCTGCTATGCAATTCATGGAGGCATTCGGCCTCTGCTATCTGGCGGTTTAGAGCTGCCACGAGATCCCTTGGGAGAGATTCCGACGACTCGTCTGCTGCGCGTATTTCCTCACCCTTGAAGACGAGTTCGAGAAGACGAGGGGTCAATGGATACAATATCGTGACGGGGAGCTCTGCCGAGACCGAAAGGGATTCAGCTGCAGCTGGGGGCTTCTGACTGTCATCGTTACCGCGCGTGTCCTTCCCCTCTTTTGGCTCTGGGCTCTTTGCGCGAGCTGATTGCGCGAGGGTCTCGACGAAGCCGGGGTATGCCTTCAGTTGCGTTCCCAGGAAATCCGTCAGGTCCGCTGCTGGGTCGGCGTCAACCTTAGCCGCGAGTCGGTTCAAAGTAATCCTGTTCGCAACTTTCCGAGCCTCTCTGAGATCGTGTGTCGAATCTGTCATTGTTTCAAGTGTCTCTGTCATTATTGGATAATGAGCAGAGAACATGTCTAGATTGACGGGGCCATGTTAGGTGAGTGGTGGGTGGGACGGTTGGGACCGAATAGGTCATACTTGGCACGAGCGAATGCTCTAACTAAAGCTATTAGCAATCAGGAGTTAAATTTATGTTGTGTCCGTCTTATTGGCTGTTAGAGTTTGAAAACCATTAGGGTACGCATGGCTCCATTGTGTGCCACGAGGCTGAAGCCTCGGATGGTGTTTAAGGAAGACTGGGCCTTATGGCTACGCGCTTATTGCGTTGGATGTTAAAAGAAAAAGAAGTAATATAGACTCTGTGAGTGAAGCTATATAGCTCATAGCTAGAGCCCAGATTGAATCACACCATTGTGATACATCTCGTGTTTTGCTTATTTACCTGAAATAAAGAATTGCCGTCCAAGATTGTTTTGGTAAGTTCAAGTTCCCTTCCACTTAATAGATGCTGCGGGGTGACGTTCCATTATCGATAAGCTAATCGTTCCTGGCGCTCCAAACGGATGACGATCTGCCGTTCGTGAAACTTGATCCTTAGCAAAGACCCGCTATTCGTGAATAACGCGCTTCGCCTTTCAGATCAACAAATCAATAAATACAATTGCCTCGAAAGATCCGGTGAAGAGGGTGCGCGGTAAATAAAGAGTTTGTGAAAACTTTCCAACCCCTCACATCGCGAGCCGTCGGCAAGCCTGGTATATTGCTGTGTATACTATCAAGCGAGCTAATATCATTTCACTTCCTTCCTCGAGAACTCCTGAAGGATTGAGGGTGGGATTATTGGTTCTGTTGCGATGGTCGAAATGGAACGCTGTAAATCACGTCGACGTAAAACACCATCAGCAGATCGTTACTCTTACTCTATCACCAAGAGAAAAACATCAAGAAAATTTGGGTGCCGCTTTTGCAACAAGCAATTTTTCCGCAACGAGCATCTACAACGTCACGAACGCCTGCGTAAGCTTTTTAAATGAACTAAAGCTTGATAAGTTCCTCATCGGAAAACAGATACGAAAGAGAAGCCCTTTGAATGCAGTGACTGCCCCGAAAAGTTCACAAGACGGTACGTGATGCCGTACTAGTACCGAGGTATTTGGTAGACGGGAAAGCACTTGCTTACCATAGGCAGTGACGTTCTTTCCCGACATTACAAACTTCAACATGCCAACACGCCAGCAGAGTATAGTAGTCGAGTGCCAGACGTGAGCCTTCATAATGGATCGCATCTCGTCAACAGGAGCTCTCAAGGCATTTCCCAACAACCACAAGTCGCATTCCCTCAGCCAAAACTATCTGTATCAGACTTTGGACATGCCAATACCGAGATGTATTCAGGACACCACGCTACTACTAATCATACGTCTGACGCGACTTTAGGTCATAGGACTCCTGACAGAGACCAAGCTGAATGCGCCAATATACCATGGACCCATCAGTCGGGAGATTTTGGAGACTTTGACTCTTTCATCGACGGCATAGACATACCTTGCATGTACGATATGCTCTCATTCGATATCGATCAATCATGCATCGCTTTTCCCACGACGCCTCTGTTCAGCACCGAATTGCCTCCCCAGCCTCAGCCTAGTCACTCACGCGAGTTGGCAAGCAAAGTCCCCATTGATGTAGCCGCATCGGAAACTGAAGCCTCACGGCTGTTCGAGGATTTCTCGGCATCTTTTCCATCCTTTCGTCAACGAGAGACTCACCGTTCTCGGCATGGCCCTTGGAACATTTCTCAAGCCGAACATCAACACATTCAGGCCGCAACTCATGAGTTTGTGGCAGTGACACCCGGAGGACTGTTGCCCCCATCTCGTCATACTCTATCTCGTTACATCATTTCTTACTTCGAAGGGTTCCATCGCCATCTTCCTTTGCTCCACTTTCCAACCTTTTCAGCTACGAAATGGCCAATCGAATTGATCCTTGCTGTGGCCGCTATTGGGGCGCAATACTCATTCGATCACGGTAGCGCATCTCAACTATTCAAGGTTTCTAAATCAATAGCCTACGAGCGATTAAGACGGCGGAGATTGCCAGACTCAGAGCACCCATTGACTGTAGAGCGGACACCCATGAGTGACCCCCGATCATCTTCAGCAGCGGCCTGTTGCAGTGGGATACGTGATGCTCTCTCGCTCGCTCAAACTTTTCTTCTTCTCCTTGCCATGTCAACATGGGGAGACTCGCGAGTTATCGGAAATGACTCTGCCAGCTTACAAAGCACTTTGACTGAGCTAATCCGTGAGGAAAGGCTTCTGGAGTCGAACGTCCCAGACCCTCAGGAATCGAAATGGACAGACTGGATTCTTGCAGAGGGTAGGAGAAGAACAGTTGCCATAGTTTATGGGTTTTTCATTTTTCGCACCATCATCTTGAACACATCCCCGCCGATACTCAACTCCGAGCTGAATATTCGCTTGCCCACAAGTGAATCAATATGGGAGGCTTCATCGGAAGCTGACTGGCGGGCAAAGTACCTGCACTCCAAACCAGAGCCCTATTTTCGGGATTGTTTCGCGCAACTTTTCTCTCAGCGGTCCAGCGGAACTTCTGAGGCATACTCTTCACTAGGTGGATACATCTTGATCCTGGCCCTAATTCAACACATCTACCTATCGCGGGAGGTGAACAAGTATAATGCAGACTCGAGAGGAATGCTTCACTCTGCTGATGCAGACACCATTGAGCTTGCTCTCAGGAACTGGCAGGCTCAATGGGAGAGGAACCCTGACTCGTCTCTGCAGCCTGGCAACCCACAGGGCCCGATATCCTTCAACTCAACGGCGCTGCTTCGCATGGCCTACATCCGTCTGAATGTCGATGTAGGGCCATGGAGAGCGCTGGGAGCCGATGATCCTCAAAGAATCGCCCATTCTCTTCTCCTGGCTCCTCAGCTACGACGAGGCCAGAAGCTCACGCGCACGGTATTGTACTCTGCGCATGCCTTGAGTATCCCAGTGAAGCTTGGTATCAACGTCGTCGCGCGCAATCAGACCTTTAAGTGGTCACTTCAGCACTCACTTTGCGCTCTCGAATGCGTGTATGTGATAAGCAAATGGTTAGAGGCCGTTCAGTCTAGCCTTTCGGAATCTGCGCTCGACGAAGATGAAAAGCGGCTCTTCTCATACATCGCGGATATGGCGGCGGAAGCCGACTCTCGGCCCAATCGATATGGTAGCAAGGGAATACAACCAACTCCCACGGAACTCAGCTTCCGCATTGTCCAGATCTGGTCAAGGATCTTTAGCGGAGAAGCAGTATGGAATGTCGTGCATGTTATTGGTAAATCACTGGAAGAGTATGCTCGCGCTCTTGATGTGAGCCAATGAGGACCTTTACAGATATCATCAACCAACGAGGCAGCTTTCCTGTGTTGAGTCGCACAAGTATTCCATCTGCAAAACACAATGCGAAGAGCTTTTGGATAATCAACTCCTTTCAAATCGTAAACATGATGCATCCTGTTGTGTCAAACCCCACCTCCTTTTGCCACGTCAGAGCAGGTCATAAGGACCTCTATGCCCCGTAAAGCATACAACGTTGCATTGTATTCTTTCTAGCCTATATATAAGGAAGCCTTATGTTTTTTTTACAATAGATAGAATAACGGTTTTTTCCTTGCCTTGGAATATCTCGTGCGATGACTACGGCTACGCACTTTGCCGCAATAAAATTAATAAGAGCAATTATAAATTATTGTTGCCATTATTGTAATAACGTCATCAACGCCATCAACGCCATTGACGAGAACCCACCCTCAGCAGCTTAAGGATAATTATAATCACAATAGTCCTCTAACCGACCGATGAGAAAACGCCTTCGTGGTCACGACAGCGTTTTCTTGGCCGTCATTTGGAGAATTGTTCTAATTCTACATATCCTTGAGCTGCGTTACGTATACGTAGCTTTGCTTAATAAATACTTGTAATCTCAGCTGCCTGCAGGGTAGCTCTTAACGGTGAGCTCGGTCAATCGGGATCGGAAAAACCCACTCACCGCCCTCACCTTGGACCTTTCCAACCACGCAGAACACCCACCAAAATCTCAAGTTCGCGATACCGCAAGCTACCCAAGCTCTCGCGGCTCTCCCAAAAAATAAATATCCCCAAGCCATATCTTTCTCCCGCCAAACCGCAATCATGACTTCGACTATTGGTATTCCCATCAAGCTCCTAAACGAGGCAGAGGTTCGCTTTCCAAGAAATTCTCCAAGAATTCGAACAATTGAAAAAAAGGCTAACCTCGTTGCAACAGGGCCACATTGTTACCCTCGAAATCACCTCGGGCCAGACCTACCGTGGCAAGCTCCTAGAGGGTACGTCCTATTCCCCCCTACTCCGATTTCCTTTCTCGCAGCTTCTGCGTCTGGGAAAAACAAAAAGAATGAATACTGACTTGCTTTTATAGCCGAGGACAACATGAACGTCCAGCTCAAGGACATCACCGTGACGGCCCGCGACGGCCGCGTCTCCCACCTCGATCAGGTCTACATCCGCGGCTCGCACGTCCGGTACTTTATCGTTCCCGACATGCTTCGCAACGCGCCCATGTTTCGTAGTAGGAACGTCCGCGGCAGGGGCGTGGGTCTTGCCCGTGGTCGCGCGACCGTCTCGAGAGCGACGAGGGGCGGTGGCGGCCGGGGTCCTCGGTAGAGATCGGGGGAATTGGCAAATCAGTGATTATTTACTCTTTTGATGGCGACGCCGAGAGGAAGAGAGAGAGAGGGAGAGAGCCTGCTTCGGTTGTGGGGTATGAGGAGATTGAATGTGGCCTCTATTCACAGTTTGGCGTTATTGGTATTCTGGTTTCATACTTTTTTTTTTTTTTGGAGATGAGGGGAAAATGATGGATGGAGGAAAGGAGGAAATATATACCAAAGAGTCAGACCGTATGGTCTCGCTGAAAAGCCTGAAGAGTCGGTATTGAAAGCTATGGTACAATGGAACAGCATCCGCCTGCCGCCTTTTCTGCAAAAGTCCATCATTGCCGCACCGTTTTGTCTACGTGAACATCATACAATCCCATGGTCGTTACTTCATTCGGGCGAGAGCATCCTCAGCCTTGGCCACCAATTCACGGGCTTTTGCGAGCTCGCTGTCGGGACTCGCAGCTTCCTGCGCGGCGTCTCCCTCGAGCACTTGGGCAACGCTCTCCTCAGCACCCCGAACTGCTTTGCGTCCCTCCTCGCGAACGTCGCCCTCCCAAAATGAGCGAGCCTTCTCCCATCTTTTTTGCATCCTCGCCAGGCTGTAGACAATGCCAACAGCCGCAAAGACGCCAGCTTCGTAGACGGTCGAGACGGTCTGTGAAACCCACAGCAAGGCGCTGATGGACGTTGCTACGCCGGATGTGCCGAGGGCCTGGACGACGAGATTCTGCGCAAGTGCTTGCAGGGCAGGGACGGTTTCGTTCTGCAGGTAACGGCGAGTGAAAGCAATGTGCCCAGGCCACTTCGGCAAGCCTCTTCTTGTAGTGGTACCGGCTAAAGGTGCTACTTCTCCGGAGCCAAGCTTCACCTTTGCCGATTCGCCTTGTGGGACGTCTGTGGAGGAATGAGGTTGGCTATACGGTGTGTGCTCTCCGGCACCTGAGATACGCCCGGTCAGATATATCAGCTCTTGTTCCGCAGTGGGGAGGAAGCGCTGGCTCAGCATCTCGTTCGTAAGCATTGCGACGTCATCCACCCTCCAAAACAGCTTCCACCACCCAAGCTTCCTCCATCTGCGACCTGTAAAGGCGAGATCCAGCTCGCTCTGAAGCTCAGCATGGGCGCTCTGCGCCCACTGGGCCAGCGCCTCATTGAGAGCGCCTCCTTGGGGGAGTTTCTTAAATCGCAGGGCCGCAGAGGCCTTGCGGCCTTGCTCATCCTCGATCATGGCCATGGTGTTTTGCAGCAGTGAAGCAATCAGCTTCCTCACTACGGGCTTGGTGCTGGCATCAGGTCCCTCAAGACCCTCCCGTAGCCATTTTGCTAGCACTGCCAGGTTGCTCGCTGTCCACATGCGCTCGTATTCTCTTGCATGCTCAGGCCCTCTTCGGAACGCACTCACAGCCTTCTCAGCGAGAGCTACGTCCACAATCTGAAATTCGGCATCTAGCTTTTCTGTAGAGAGGCCTGGCATATTGACTGCCGCCATGATGACGTAGCCGAGAAGCGAGGTCGGTAGACCCGATACGCTGGAGGCTCCTTTCAGGCCATCGCCGACGAGGAGAGCCTTATGCACAGGAGTAGGTAGCGACAAGGTGTGTTGATCGGCTGATGGGAGAATGACGTTGGGTACAATGATATCCTCTTGTAGAGCCTCAACCGACAAATTACCCTTTTCCACGGACGGAAGCTTGGCACCCACCAGAAGAAGCTCGAGATGAAGTCCGCTCAAAGTTGGCGACGAAACGTGGATTTCTTGTAGAGGGCCGTCTCTTGAGATTTCTAGTGACACCTTTGCCTGTTCTCTGGGCTCCAGCCGGACAATCAAGGGCCTTTCAGGATCGAACTCGTCCAGTTCATCCTCCCACACTTCCTTGTCGCTCAATGGATCAGCGAGCAGCGCTCGAAGGAGTCTCTTGGCTGTGTCGCCCGGCTTGTCCCCGTTCTGTAGACCAAGGATTGCTATCCTCACTGCTTCCTCGCCCGGAGTTTGTTGAAGGCCCTGCAGCGCAAGTTGTAATCTGGGCAGGTTTACTAATCTCGGGGCCTCATTCTTGAGCTGTATCAAGGTTTGCTCGAGCTCGAAGCGCGGGGTTGTAGGGGTCGTCGCAGCCGTGGATTCATGTCGTCGAGTGGGGATCGCGCGACGTTGCCGAGCTTGACTTTGGGGTCGAGTCGCCGGCGCAAGGGAGCAAAATGGGCATATTGAGCTCGGGGATCGTTTGTTCTGCGTTAGCGACAGGCCTAAAGGCCTTTTGCGCGGCAAGAGTTGCCGCTTGGAAGACATGAAGTCTTTTGGTGGGTTTTGGGGTTGTGCGGGAAGCTCAAAAAGCTCGACCAAGGCTTTGGTTATTTAGGGAGCTTCTGGGGAGGTTTCCTAGTTTCCCGTCGCAAAGTCGCCAGGAAAAAAAAAGTCCCCACCTGGAATCCGACCAAGCGAACTCGGAGCCGTCCGGGGCGCTCTTGCTGGCAACTCCTCACTAACAGACGTCTTTCTTTCTTGTACTGCTTGAGCTTGAATTGCTGCATTCCTTTGGGCTAATACTTTCTTTTGCTGAATTGGAAAACACTCCCGATTGTGCGTGTCCTGAAGACTGACTTTTACGGACCACCATCACATATCCAGCAGCTTTTACATCTTGCGCTTAGTGATCGTCATGGGTGGCATATCTTTACGAGGGTACATCAGGTGGCTTCCTGATGAAGCAAGCGAGCCAACTTCGACTTTGGTGGTCACGGGCGCGAACCGTCACTTTGTCGACATTCGCGTTCTCAAACCGGAGGGGGTGAAGGGACCTTGGCCAGTTCATGAAGGTACGAGGTACAACACAAGCCTTCGTTATATCGCTTTATGACAGAGGGTATTGATTTAGCCAAATAACAATAGAAAAAATACCTTTGGATCAAGTAGACTGGCTTATTGGGGGGACCTCCTCATATTGGCAGAATGATGGCGAAGACTTCACCCACGGCAGGTGGGAGCATTGGATCGACTCCCGCATTGCCGATGCCGCTGGAGTCGCCGACGAGGGCATCAACTTTGCTCAGCCAGACGGCTCGACGCTTGAAAAGGGTACCATGGAGAATCCCGCAACAGGCAAAGACACAGCCTATGAAGAGCTCTGGCATGACTTGACACCTCTGCCAACCTCGGGAGGCTCGGTTAAATCCATGGTGCTCAAATTAGACAATGGCAACGATGCCAAAGGGCTGGTCGTACGCCTCGGCCAATACTGCCAGGGTTTCCTCCGAAGGGGCCAGCACCTCACAGCTGAGAGATGGGAGTGGGCAGAAGCTACTGGATGGAGGAGGACAATATCCATTGGTGGTGACGCTCTGCCATGTTCATTGGTCCTGGATGAGAAGAAGGCGTACCACGAGGGCGACACCGAAAAGATTGGCGATGACGCTTGGCATATTATAGAAGCTGTAGGGTTTGGCGATGGCAGTGCAACAGATGAAAACACCTGATTTCCCGCCCAAAGGGGCTCCCGACAGGAAACAATTCGATCACATACACCAATTGCGGCAATGCAGTGATAATGGCAATCCATGCCAAATCATAAGCAATCGTTATGGCTAATAAAGTTAATATCCGGCCGTAATCCTACCAATGAATGTATCAGCCGTAGTCCCTCTACCGACCTGGCGGCGGATTTGGCCGTGAGGATCAGCAGGCATATTGAGTTGTCCTGAGATGGTGCTGAACAGTTCAATAATTTGCCTCTGCGAGAGTAAGCGTGGTTCAAGTGATGCAAATAAGACATCTAATCTAATGTCAACTTAACGACATGATTTAGGATGCAGGAGCTCGGCGTTATACACGATATCAAGTCAAGCTAACCAAGAGCTATTACCTACATTCAAGGACACTTGGCGCCACAATATGAATGTGTTTGTCAACGAGATTTACAGAGAAGATAGAATGGTCTTGAATTTAACAAGATAACCCGTAGACGATGCTATAATGTCAAGGATGGTCAAGTAAAGCAATCAATACCAAGGAGAATAAGAATAAGCGCCGGGCCTTATGGCTAGATAACGTCGTCCCCTCCCCAACAACTGATAGTCCTTTGAGATTATGGATAAGGGCCCAGAAATGGATAAAGAAGAAGAGCTCGTTTCCTTCGAAAGAGTTCTGGGAGAAATCCAAACCCCGAGTTGAGGTTTTGTCAATGAGGAACAATGACGAGGCTGCCTAAGCATAACGTACTACGAAAATTAGGAAACGTCAGAATCAGCGAGATTGTGATTAGTATTTTTATCATCCTTTGACTCTGCTTTCGTTGAACGCCGACTTTCATCCAATCTTATCATCTACACCAACGCCACACGACCAGCTACCCATGCAAGATAAATGAGCATGTCAAGCTCAAAGATGAAAGCGCATATTATTCCGATGCTGATATCGCGCGACCGTTATCCTTCAAACGGCACGGGGAGTTAGGCAGGCCGCGCCGCATCCCTGAATGGTTTGGTCTGGGGCTGGAGCGGGGGAGATGCGTTAAGATGTGCAGCAACCCCTCTTCAAGGCTTCCTTCAGATGTAGCTGTAAGATTACTTCCCAATGTTGCTCGCTCTGTCCCATCTCGTACAGTCCGTACCCTAATGGGCGGAATGTTCTGCAATGCCAGCCTCAGCGGGCAAGATATAAACAAGCTTTAGAGATGTATATCGGCGACATGTTTCTACCGCAAAAGTAGAGGAGCTGTATGGGTAGCGTTTTATTCGGGATTCAGGTGAACCAGGATTCGCCCTTCAGCTTACATCCAAAAGAGTTTAGCGCCCCAAGGAGCTCAAATGAGTGGCCTTCCTTTGACCACGGCATCAACCCCCAGACAAGACGTGGGTCATCACCCCCAGCGCCTCTCTACAAGGCTCCGCGAGGAAGTGATCTAGGGATGTAGAGATGGGGCACCTGTCAGCCGTAAATGACATGCGTACGAGCCTTTCCTTTATCGCAGGAAATACTGGCAACGCTTTTATTGCTGGCAATTAAAACCCATTATACCACAAAGACAAGCGTTGTAGAATAAACTTATCAGTCTGAAGAGCCCATAGAGGTTGCATTTTCGCAGTATAACAACGTGCTGCTGGTGTCTTAGCCATGGAAGATCCTATCAACAATCTCAGTCGCTCTCCGAGCCCAACTCGAATCTTACCTGGATGCCGTTCCTGCAGTCTAGAATGGAATGAATGCCATTTCAACTTGGAGGAAACAGAGGGTGCGATAAGCATCACTTTTCAACCCACTGGAATGAAGACGTGGACGCGAGCATTCAAGTTGGTTCGCGGCAAGATGCAGTGCAACCTTCAAGAAGTCGAAGTACTGCGATGGATTGCGGGAAGGAGCGATCTGGGGCAAGTCTCCGTTCGTCTCAGAAACTGTTGTGTCGAGTATCTGCCGCAGAAGCGCTACCCTTGCCTCTTTCCTCACGAGACCACCGCAGCCCATGACATATTGGAGATCATCAAGGACATGACAGAAGAAGAGATTCATCAGTTCGCAGATGAGGCGGCCCGAGAACCCATCATTGTGTTGTGTCCTGCAACGACTCCCTTCTGCGAAGACCCTGCTTCGACACCTCAAACAGATATCAATCAGCAGGTGCATGCATTAGGAACACGTTGGCCTGTCAGGCAGACAACATCTGCGGCAGCCGTCGAGGGAATGATCGATATCCATCCCATTGCCACTTATTTCGATGATGAGATGCACAATGGAGGCACTGCTTTCGGGCCGAGCGCGTCAGAAACAGCCTCCCTACCGCTGAAGATACAGACTAATATGCCAATCATCAATATGAGTGAACGGATCGGTCGCATGATCCGCAAAGGCAACAATCTTACTCTCAACCCCAAATTCGCCATTCACGATACTTGGCGTGGAGACGTTCCCCAAGCGTCTCAGCCAGCAGTATTCCAGGCCCAGCACAGACCAGCTACCACTCAGCCAACAAGAATCTACGATGCCCAAGAAAGGGTCTCCCGCAGTGGAATGCAGCCCGAGTTCTATCTAGCAATATCGTATTGCTGCGAGGAGTGGCCGATGGAGAGGGACAGTGACTTGAAAGATAAGCTTCAAGACCTTTCCGAGAGGCTCCAGATTCGATACTTGTGGGTTGACAGATGGTGCATAGACCAGGAAAGCAGCGAGGATAAAGCCATCGAGATCCCTCGCATGCGAGACTACTATACTGGCGCAAGCGGCTGCGTAGTTTTGATGGGGCCAAGTGCTCACCCGTTCAAGTGTTTACCTCAACACGATGGCGCGATTCTATCCGCTTACCATCAGGTTTTGGAAAATCAGAAAGGGTTGCAGACGCTGATGGACGGCAAGTGGGCAGCTAGGGTATGGACTTTGCAAGAGGCGCTGATGTCCCGGCAGGTAATCTATGCCGTGCAGGATCAGCTGGTTGACGGGGACTACATCTCAGAGCTGGCTGCGTGCATCCAAAGAAGTGCCGAGAAGTTTATAGGCGAAGGAAAGGACTCCCAGTGGTTTTGCGACTATGGCTGCTACCGCTGGAGCGCGCGAGATCCAACAGCGGTCTACTCGCGGCAGTTCTGGTTGGACGAATACGACAGACAGCTCATCATGATACGAAGCATTTTTGGTGGCGAGCAACAGCACAGCGGGCTGCAGTCGACACCTGATTCGGGCCTCGTATCCTTTGAGGAAGCCCTGGCCATCATGAAGCACAGAAGGGCGACGAAAGATGAAGATTATGTGTATGGTATACTGGGAATATCCAGAGCTGGGCAGTCCATAAGTGTCGAGTACGACATTTGTTGGCGCAAGATGCTGGACAAGCTGCTGAAGGCCGGGATGATTACCGGGCGGCAGTTGGCTTCTTCAACGGTCAGCAAGCTCCCCGGATTGAGCTGGCTGCCGGATATAGGTTCTAATTACGGGCCGTTTCAAAACATGGAGAGACTCGCAATCTATGCTTCCCCGCCCGATCTCGTTCAATCTCAATCTCGGCAAGGAGTGACAGTTCGAGGGGCCGTATTCGAATTGGAAGAAACATCCATTCCGGAAACAGATACTCACAACATTCACGGCATGGTGTGCTACATGGTGCACGCGCGTATCCGATTTCCTGGTGCACCGGGCATTGTCGCCAGAGGAGGAGGAACGAGCACAAAGGAGTTTACGGAAGCGAGGCTGAAGGGCACTTTTGTCCTACTCTACAAGGACATCAACAAGGAGACTGAAGAAGCGATTGCTGTCAGAGTTGCGGGGGACGTGGAAAATGGAGTTGTTTACCGAGAGGATGGCTTCATGGTGGAGTTTCATGAGTGGGAGGAGGGTGACCCGGCCTTGCTGGAGAGCAGGGAATGGTTCATTGGCGGCGTGCCTAGTGATGATGATTCCCTGACAGCCAGCAGTCAGCCAGGGGAAGCAGCCAACTACATGTACGAGCTGCCTCACAGGAAAAAGGGGCCTTTGGACATGACCCAAGATTCGAATCAAAGTATTGTTTCTTCGAGCTAGGCGCGATTAAGAACTTGCTTTTACTACACCCTTATATATTATCGGCTCTATACTTACAATTATATTCCCTGCCTCTTCTGGGGAAAAGCTGTCTTGATCTCAACCATAATCTATTATACGTCCATTTTCATATTCAGGTAAGTAAACATGGGCTCATAAGTCTATACACATCACTAACACGTAGTCTTTGTCCAACTTTGAGTAAGATGGATTGCCTCCTCCTAGATATCTAGACGAAGGATTAAAGCAGCATTAATGGAAACCTTTTCACGCTCTTGATTTATAAGAAGTGACCTGACAGGGGGTCCAACATCATTGCTCACTGCACGCATGAAGCAGCATGCTGTTATTCCGTACAAGCATCCGGATCCGGATCCGTAGCAGACAAAACAGGGCTCAGGCTTACCTTACCTTCCGGTAAATCCGCAGCTCTGCTCTGCATATATACTTTGGGTTTTCAAGCGTGGCAATATGTGATTGGGAGAAGGAGAGCACATTCAGCCCTGGACGCAGCACTAAGCAGGGGGGAAGCCTTTGGGGGAACAAAGTGACAAACAAAAGGCCCCTTTCGAGAAGCGAGCCTGGCAGTACCAGTACGGAGCAATCGGATGGACCTTCCGGGGCCGCTCGGCGACCGGATATCCGTAGAATTGGCACGCATTTACGGAGTACTCCGTATGTACGTTCTAATACGCACTTATGCACGCAGCATGTGAACCATGCCCGTCTCGGTTTCACCGGTTATCAATCACTACCCCAAGCAACCATCGAGAGCTTCATCGCGTCTGCATTGCTGACCCGCCAATATCCCCAAAGTACGTCCCCCTCCGTATTGCCAAGATTCATTGTCAGACACCGGTGCTCAATGATTCTTGTACTTTTAAGAATCAAAGCAATGGCCAAAGACTGGTGAGAAAATAGTACCTTCGTCAACGTCCTAGCCTGTCAGGGCTGGGCCCAGATTTACCTGTGCATAGTAATCCTACCCATCAGCCCCCCCTTCAAAAGTAGAAGAACATGATGCACTAAAAGCGGCCACCGTCAAAGGGCACACCGGCATATTGGTTGGTCGTCGTTTTGGCATAACGCCAATTGGCCCGCCCTGGATGCTGCCTCAATCGTATGAGGCTATCTACAAACGTAGCTTGTTGTGAACATGGCAGCGAACAGCCTCACTGAGCTGTGCGGGCTGCCTAATAAATACTTGAGATAAACCCTTTATCAATCCTACCATGACGCTCGAGGACAAAGAAAGAATGAATCTATCAGATTCATTTCCCAAGCACATCATCGATTGGGATCAAGTTTAGTCTGCTGCACAAGTCAAACCCTCTAGAGAGCCTCTCCCCTCCATGCATGCAACATGTATCCATGGAAGCAGGCCCTTTCTTCCTGGTCCGAAAAGTCCCGGCTCCGCATAGACGCACTAGGTCTAATCACCATCCTAGGCACGGACGAGGTCAACACCAGCGTCGGCCGCCTTGTTAGCAACCGCTACGTCGAGTATCTGCCTTTGCTCGGCGCCTTCGTCCTCGCGAGCGGCCAGTTCACCAAGAAGCAGCCCAACTTTGCTCTGTACAACCTCACAGAGGGCATAGCGACCACCGAGGTGGCCGGTTGGTTTTCCCGCTGGCTGAAGGCGCAGGATTTCCATCAGGTCCAGCACAGGATCAGGTGGGAGGTGCAAGAGCCGTCGGCATCAATTTCCTCGCATACCTGGGCGGCGTTGGCAGTTGGAATTCCTGTCAATGGCTTGCTCCTGGCGCTGACCGTGCTATCAGGAGACTGGTGGGGCTTCGCAAACGTCCTCGCCATGGTCTTGTCGGTTGTTGTTCGAGTCGTCCTTGTGCAGCAGAACCGGGCGGGCATCGGTAATACAATCAAAGAGCTGACCCTCAACCCGACCAAGGAAGACTCCAGCGATGCAGTCAACCACCAGCTCGAGGCAGAGCAAATCAAAAACCAGTACGCTACCGTGCTCGTGATAACAGACGACTCCAAAGTTATTACCATGCACATCCCTCGTTTCTTAGTGAGGGCCGTCTTCACCCGCGCTCCAAAAGTCCCGAGCATCCGTTTCTCGCGGTTCGTCCGCTGGGTAGGCTGGGCTGCTTTTACTGTGCACATAATCAGCATTGGCATGTCCTCGTTACTGACACAGATATATACTGTCATTCTGACTGTCCTTTCAACCATTCTGACCGCGTTCAAATTCGGATGCGATGACTGGCGGATGACGACGAATATTTCGCTGAAATGCAGAGGTGAAAAATGGTCATGTGGAATTGGGAGTGTCGTGTCTGATATCTTCCAGGTTGAAGGCCACGTGCTCAGAATACCCCCAAGGGTACAATGAGTGGATTCAGAACGTCAATGAGGAAACACCGAGTGCAAATGACAATATTTCCACTTCTCCAGAAAGTCGAGTCAACCAGAAGAGAGGATCCCCGGTCGATATAGAGGCGCTACGGCATGAGGTAAACTCTGCTGCCCTCGCAAGTCGTCAAGGACCGCCAAGGACCCAGCGCCGTCGGGATCTTTTTATTTGGCTGAGCCTCACCGAAGAGGAGTTGGACCTCATGAAGGCATGGGACCTGATGCCTCAAGATAAGAACACCAAGTGGTGGGCAGATTTCAGACGAATGAGCCAGTTATGGGCGTCAGAAGAGGGTAAAAGCACCATTGTAGATCCCTGGGATAGCTTTTGTTCAGCGAGGTAGGATACTTCTTTAGGTAGTATTTTGGTTTCACCCGAGATAATTTCGAATAGGGGTGTTCGTATCGTGTCTCCAAGTCTGTATAGCTCCGCCATGCCTGTCGTCTTAAATATACGGAGGGTATATCGGGGCGAGAGGAGTTGCATTACCCCTATCCTATACCGACCTGGCAATGGCGCTTTTTGGAATGTCTGCCCTCTCCAGAACTGTAGGGTCTCCTTCGAACTCACGACTTTGAATTACATCCTTCACTACCCATAAAACGTTTCGCTCAATAACTATAATCCGATCATGCTGTTTTTCCGTGACAGTCAATACGCGCGATAGATATTGTAGCATATAATGCAATCTCCGGATCTTCTCCTTTGTCGGTATCGAACTCGCTTCGGCTAGTCCCTGCGTAAGCATGGCCGGCATATACGTCGGTAGCACGGCAGGCTCAGTGACTGATCCGTCAATGTTTGAGTTGTGTACAAGGGAAAGTTTTGTCTTGCTGTCAAGTGTCTCCCATGCCGACAGATACAGCTCCGCACTCTCTAGTCCTGAGACCCCGCCCATGCAGAGCAACCTCATCAAAGGTCGATCCTCAGGATTGTGGACATCCAATAATGCAAATCCTTTTTCATGGAGCAGTTGACCCCGCCGTGTCAGTATCATATCATAAGCTTGGCGCAATCCTTGATCACCCGAGATGATTCCACAGGCAACCTCGTACACGTCTTGGTAGGCTTTGGCGATGGGCTCGATGAACTTGTAGGCGCATGTCCACTCTTCATGCCCTGCCGCACCAGATATATCTAGTAATTGTTGTATGAAGTGGAACGTAAATTCACTCTCGTGGCCCCTCATATCCAGAAGCCTTGAGAGACATGCAGGTACATTTTCCGCCTGCACTAGCTGACCGTGATTAAATTCCGCGCCCAGCTTGTATGCCAGCTATGACCTCCTGCTTATAATCTTGCGGGAGGCGTTTGATGGATTTGACAAGGTCGCTCTGTATAGCCTTGAGGAGGATCATATCGTGGTTTAGGCCCGCGATGTCCTCTTTTGTCTGTGTGTAATAGTCGGACGCAAGCCGTGGATCTTTACCAAGATCATTAATCACAACATACGCGAGTAGCGCGTAGAGGTCCATGGGCACTTTGAGCCTGGTCATGAAGATGTCGCGCATCTTGTCGAAGGATGATGGCTCTAGCATAACTGACTTGTCCTGCGTCTGAGTAAAAACGTCATACTGGTTGCGATAGATCCATCTGATACAAAGAACACTAACGAGAGTGCGGTTCACTTCATCGTATTGAGTGCCGTAAATAATTTGAGATGGTGACGGAGTAGATGGACGAATGGCGTTTCTGTTGGAAATAGAGTAGGCGCGCTTGAGACGGTCTAAATCATGGGCGAACTCTTGGTACACCTGACGGAGGAGTTCGTCATCGCTAACAGTAAAGAATAGATTCATATCGATGGGCTGTGTCCCAAATATCAAGCCAGCCATCTTCAAAAGCTTGATTTGAAACGTTTCTGGCACGTTGTTGACGAGCTCTACATGTTGCAATGCGAAATGGTCTTGCAAAGAACCTGCAACCAGCAGATCATTCTCCCTTTTGTGTCGTTCGGTGGAATGTACGAAACTGTAGGGAAGAACTAAGAGATAGTCAATGAATTTGTTTAGTTATACCTGTCTCCACCAACGTTTATTAGAGGCCACTGACCTTCTCATAAAAGTAAACACCTATCGAGCCCGGCGGCCATCTCGATGTTTCCTTGGTAACTTTCTTTTCTTGTATAATCTCCACCAAAAGAACCCCTATATTGTCCTTTGGGTTTGCCGAGAAAAGGATGTGTAGATTTCTGTAGCTTCTTTTCATCGATAATGTTGATCAAACTCGCGGCAGCTGTCCCAGATGCCCCGACCTAACAATCGTTAGGTTAATCGGCTGATCGGTCAGAAACTTCTGGTACGACCAACATCTCTAGTTGCTGAAGCCTGACAAGGCGTTTTCAACGGCGTATTCATGGGGAGCATAAATGGCCAAAATAAGGTAGAGGATACCGCAGCCAGCTTACAAGTAGGTAGTATAATAGTGCCAGCTTCCCCACTATGCAGGACTGCAAGACGGGAGCGAATGAGCCACTTCACGAGTCGCTCGGTTCGGTGTAGTATCAACGTCGAGGAGGGGAGGATCCTAGGTGGCGTCATTCACATCATTGACCCTTCATCGCCCCTTCGACGCCACGAAAAATCTTGGCGGGGTCGCATTAATTCGAGTACAACGCCCTCAAAGTCATGTGGCGCCAAAAGATCACGTGGCACAACACACGTATTACGATCTCATGGTGAGCCAAGGCTGGTCGCTGTCAAACTTATCACTATTAGGTCGCGTAAGACTGCAATCTTTGAAGTTCTGCCAAGGCAAACACCGCTGGCGGCACGAGGATTTGTTCGCAAAGTCAGAGGTTATCTTGATAATGCGTCGTTCGTAGCAGATATTGGTAACACAATTGCCATTATCATGGGTTGCTCAGTGCTCTACACATTTAGTGACAGGGTAAAGGTCGAAAATGTGCGATGCCGAATTGCTGATAATGTATGTATACACAGCAGCGCCTTGTTCGATGCTTGTGTTCCTACTAGCAACATGATCATATCGTATCAGCTTTCAGGAGTCAGTCTTAGATATATCACACGGTACAAGAACGAAACTCTTTTAGCCGACTATTAGTCCATAATATTTCATATGGTGTATCTCCGAACTACCAAAACTAAGGTGGGCAATAGCTAAGATACATGTCGGCCCAAAACACATCCGTAACAAATAGAATAGTACTTGTTGGCATTTCACTCCAGCATTCTTTCCTTCAGCTTAAGATGCCATCATCAGATGAACCCTGAGAGTCGAGTAGACAAGAGTCTGGACATCTACTTGCAAACCATCCAGGGCTCGCATTGGCCTTGCACAGTATAGCTCCAATATTGCGGGTAAGTACCTTGCATAGCCGCAATGATGGGATTAAAGAAATCCTTGTTAAATCGCACTGTCTCGCAGGCAGAGCACGGCCCGGCAAGGAACCCATCGTACTTGGTTTTGTATGATAGATAGCCAATCACCTTTTGAGAAGCAACATCCGTCGCAGAGAGGGTGAAAGCCTCAGGCATAACGACCCAACTGGTAGAGTTGGCGCCGCCTCCCATACCTGCTGGAATCTTTGGGTTCTGGTTAAACCACAAGCTGTTGAGTCCCAGGTCCCGAAGAGCCTTGATGAGAAGCAACGTCATGTGGGAATCTTCGTCGATCTTAACACCACCACACTCAATGGTCATGTTGTAGCCATCCCCACGAACTTCAGGTCCAACACAGGCACCACTGGTCTGATCCCAGACGAAATTGGAGATGAAAGCATCCCAAGTGTTTGGCCAGTTGACGAAACGAGGATTGACCGAAGCTGAAACGTGGAGAGTCCCAGTTTGAGTAACTTCGGTAGGAGCAGGCTCGCCAGGCTCGCTTTCGGTGACAGTAGAGACAGGAGTAGCTGGCTCAGTGGTGAAGACAGAGGTTGTTGGAGCTGCTGAAGAAGTGACAGTAGATGATGTCTGGCCTCCCATATCATCAGGCCCTGAAGGAGCATCATCATCACGGTTACAAACAAAGGCGGACCAGCAAATAGTGTCATCGCTGATGGTAGTGTTTAGTGCAGCACTGACAGGCCGGCCGCGGTATGCCCAGCAGTTGAGGGTTTGTCCGCCTTCCTTGGTGGTAACGGCTGTGCCAGCTTTGAAGCCATTAGGAGTGCCATCTTCGATATAAACAGTCCAGACATCACCATTGGGAAGTGTAGCAGTGGCTCCTGCAGGCACCCAAGGATAGATGCCACGCTCGAAGGGAACCTCGACAGCTTCATCTGGAGCGTCAGGATAGGAAAAGGCAGAGTCCGGCCACTTGATGTCCTTGTACCAATTGACTTGGCGAGAGGTAGACCATTCTGGCTGCGCCTTGTTGTCTCCGATGCCGCAGTCGCAAAGGATGAGGTCCTCCTTGGGGTTCTTCTGAGCGTTGGCCAGGCCAAGGAGGCCAACCACAGCTGTAAACATCGTGGTAGCTTTGAGCACAGCCATGATGACGAGTTATTGAGCAAGGCTGATGGGTATGAAAGAGTTCAAAAGGTAGTCTGGGAGAACTTGGATCGTTTATGTCAATGGAATGTGTATGGATGGGAGACAGTGTGGGATGACTGACAGAAAGTTCTGAATGCGTGATGGAAGAGAAATGAATTCAATTTTGAAAATCTTGAGGGACACTTGTTTGAACCAGAGCAAATTCTGAGAACACGTGCCACACGATCCCGATGAGTTCGCTCTTGCTTCAAATTCATGTTGAATCAGATTGCTTCCTACCTCGTGTATGAAGTTCATTTTTGTTGGGACATTAGCAAGGCAAGAGCGCCCCCCGGGACGTCATTATAGCCTGAGATTTGATACTGAAGAAGGCAGTACCCAGCCATCTAACTTCTCCTTTCAGGGCTCTACCATCGAAGCGAGGAAGGGAAGGTTGCGGTCTACTCTTTCCCATTGACCTGATTATTCCTATCACTCTAGAGCATTGCCACCCCCGACAGCCAGCTAAGAATAGTGAGTTTTCTTATGTACGAGGCTCTCTCTAGAGATCTAGACCATGATGTTGTTGCACAAAAATAGTTACATAGCAAACATAGCGAATGAATCAGTATTACCAGCACACTTTGTTTTCCGGCGCCGCCGCTAATACTCTTCGACTACCTAGTAGTAACATAATCATATAGTTCTGGACACTAAACATCTGCAATTATATTAACACTCTATATAGAACAAATTGCTTAGTATAATAACCCTAGCGCTAAAGAAAACGATAAGCGGATAATAATAATAATAATAATAATAATTATAATAAATTAATTAATATCCTACGGAAAATCCGCTAATCCTTAAAAAGGGTAAAAAGATAAGCTAGCCTAGGTTTTAGCTAGAAGTCTAGGGTAGGTAAAAATAACTAGTTCTAAACTTTATTTAATTTCTTCTAATTTCTATATTTAAAGTAAGTAGACTTATTAGCCTTACTTCTTCTAATTATAATTTAATATAATTATATCCTTAAGAAAAATATCCTCCTATCTTTTATATTACTAGCTTATTTAGCTTTTCGTAATTATTAAGTAAAATATTTTAATTAATAATATTTATTAATAAGCTTTTACTTTTAATATATAATTAATTTCTTAATCTATATTTAATTAAGCTAAGACTTTTTAATAATATAGGAAAAGTAAGATAAATAAAAAAAAAAGTAAAATAATATATAAAATAAATAAATCTTTAACCTATACTTTAGTATATATATTAAAATAAAAATAAAAGAGTTAATATAAGAAAAAGTAAGTATATAAGTATAGCTATAGCTAATTAAGCTAATATACTTAGTATTTTTCTATAAGTAAGTAAAAGTATTATTATATATAAGGCTAGTATAATTACTATAGCTTTTATTAAATTAAAT
This sequence comes from Trichothecium sympodiale, assembly GCA_003012115.1. Taxonomy (NCBI): domain Eukaryota; kingdom Fungi; phylum Ascomycota; class Sordariomycetes; order Hypocreales; genus Trichothecium; species Trichothecium sympodiale. Next base: position 157,348 of record PXOB01000126.1, read on the forward strand.
AGATTTTTAAAAAAAACCTAGCTAATTATATTATATAAATAAATATTTAAAATTAATATTTATTATTTTTCATTTTCAGATTTCCAATATATATAGCATAAAGCTAGAAAGCTTAATCTTTTAAAATATAATTAAGCTTTAGCTTATTAATAATATAATTAAGCTATATATACTTAAATAGCTTTTAAACTTAATAATAATTAATTAAATTAAATAAAACTTAATAAATTAAAGTTTTTAATAACTATTAGGATAAGTATTATTATTATAGTAATTATAAAGCTAGTATAGCATCCTATAGCTTTCTTCTAATCTTTATCTTTTATTATATAAGTATAATAATTATAATAATTATAATAACTATAATAACTATAATAATTATAATAACTATAATAACTATAATAATAATTATAATTATTATAATTATAATAATAATACTTATTATAATAATAATACTTATTATAATAATAATATTATTAATATTAAGTAATACCCCTAGCCTTATAGCTATTAATTATAAATGAAAAATCTATAGCTTATTAAATAATATCTTCTATAAATTATAAAAATACTTTAAAGCTACTAGGCTCTTTAATAAGCTTAACCTAGCTATAGCTATAAAGCTACTTTTATTAATTTAATTATTAAGCTTAATAAAACTTAAGTATTAATTAAAATAATACTTAATGCTTAATAATATAAGCTTATAAATAAGCTTATAATAATTTAAATATATTTAGTAAGCTTATATAGATTATATAAATTAAAGTATAAAGCTAGAAGGCTTTAATAATATTACTTATAGTAATACTTTCTAGGGATAATAATAAGTAATATTAAAGGTAATTAGGATAATGTAAGTAAAGATATAAATAAGGATAAGTAAAGATAATAAGTAAGGATAATAATATAAAAGAAGAAGGATAAGTATAAGGATAAGCTTAATTTAATAATATAAAATAAATATAACTTAATAATAATACTTAATGCTATTAAAATTCCTATAAATATATATAGTAAAGTATATATAATATTAAAATTAATATTAAAAATTATATTAATAATAAATTATAAAATAAAGCTTAAAGTAATCTTTTATATTTTAAAAACCTTATAGTAATATAAAAAGTAAAGCTTATCTTTTTTTTTATATAAATAAATTAAATTAATATTATTATAATAAAAGTATGTATAGTAATTTATAAAGTCTTTATAATTATTTTATATTATTAATAATTAATATAAATTTATTTATAAATTATATAATTTTATATTATTTATTAATTTAATTTATAATTCTAAAGTTTAATATTAATTTAACTAATTATTTACTTAATCTTTAATATATACTTTAATAAATATAGCTTATATAGATTTATATATATATATAATTAATAAAATATTTAGCTTTAAAGTATTAAGCTTATATTTTTTATTTATTATTTAATTAGCTTTTTTATTACTTTTAATATTTATATAGCTTAAATATTATTATATATATACTTTATTATATTATACTATAAGGTTATTAAAATAAAAAAAAGTATTTTAAAAAGACTTAAATAAATTATTTTAAATATATTAAATAATATTAATATTATTAAAATAAATATATATTATATATTCTTTATTAAGGTTATATTATAAAGTAGCTTTAAATCTTTTCATTACTTTTTAAATTTCTATATTAAAAACTTTAATATTATTTAATTTACTATAGCTACTAGCTATCTTCTACTTATATTAATAAATAGTATAATTATAGCTTATAGCTTTATTAAATTATTATAAGCTATTTATAAATATAATTACTATATATAGTTTCTAAGCTTATTACTTTATCTATATATAAAATAATTATATAGCTT